>CM034155.1:425252673-425265313 GCA_019776745.2 Taxus chinensis | reverse complement strand
GTTGGCAACAAGACTTATGTTCCAAAAAAAGCAGTTAGGCAGTTACCGTGCCGAGGTTGATACAGGTTTACCCCCATCTTGGGTTGCCATATTCACGGGACTACAACTGTTAGACTGAACTAGGACTGTTGGGGGTAAATTGCCTTGCTGATCAGGCTGCCGATCTTTTATTCTCCTTGGACGGGTGCCTATTTGACAGTTTTGTATAAGGAGACTTGTGATTTAAGGTCTCGCTAGGGTAAGTGCAAGTGAAGTCTATTCTTGATGACTCAATTTGTGTCCCCATGGTATACAAAGCCTTAAACTCAATTATTTGTGGCTATAACAATCATGTTTATAAATACTGATAGGTTGTGGGTAGGAGCTAAATACGCAAAATAGGCATGAAGGCGATGGTGATAATTTTACGCTTCAATAAGTATTGTTTTTTGATTTATAGTGATATCATGTAAGCATCCAAAACATTGTCACCTTCCCATAGGATGAATCATAGTGAAATTAATTGTGTAAGCTCTAAGATAATAAAGGCAAGCATGATCAACTTGAGGCTGAACATGGCTGGATTCTTTTCCAAGTTCTAGAAAATAATATGGAAAATAGGGGACCATAACTTCAGATGAGCTCTTCTCATGGTAGATAGTTGTTCTTGTAAGTGGATAATGATCTGAGTTACTTGAAATGTTTCGCAATTTACCACTTAGATCATCTCAAGATCTTATGCTGCCAATCTCTAATTCTATACCATTGCAAGCCTTTCTTAAAGGGATGCAGCTAAAGTCTCAAAGATACATTTCATGAGTGATATTTGAATTGCACATAAGCTTCAAACACCTTTGGAGGTGCTTGTATTGGTAACTGATATTAACTATAAATGATGCAGCTTGTCCAGGCCAGCAGTAGGGATCTCATGATCAACTGGAACTATAATGGGATGCCATTAGTAAGGGTCGCAAAATCCAAGGTGGGAATCGCATTGAAACACTGGGCTCTGAATAGAGAAAAATTGCTACATGTGAAGGAAGATTAGGAGATCGGGTTATCACAACAAGTCTATAATAATGTAAAGATTAACAACTTTCCTTCTCTAAATCAAAAGTACCTAAATCATATTCGAAGAAATTCATTTTAACGATGATTTTGTATCACTTCAAGCATGGAACAGCTGCAAAATGGTCTAATCATCTTTATGAGTAGCCCAAATAATTAAAAATTTCTTAGAATTTTTAGAAGAAATTGTTGGAGCTTTGGTGATCATAAAGACTGTTCAATACTGTAAAATCTACTATAAATTTGTAATTTTCCTACAATCTGATCATTTTACCAGGGGTGACAAAAAATGTTCTCTTGAAAATGTACCATGTAGAGAGCGGTTGAAGGTGCTTGAAAGGATGGCAAAAAAACGATCTCTTTCTTGTAGATTTAGATATATGGAAATCCTAAGTCATGGGTATACCTTTTTGAGGTTGAGTCTTATGTCAAGGTGGGTCCTTATTGATGATCCAAAATGATTTTCTGGGCTTTGTAGGGTAAAGATGATTGTAAAAAGGATGTAAAAACTTGAGGTGATACTCAAAACGTATATGAGGTCTTTGACTTACGTACATGCAAATGAGATGGAATTGACTTTTGATGCAAAAGCTAACAATTTCTATAAAAAATTAAAGGAGTTAAAAAAATTGAGTATGAGGGAACATATCACAAACGCAAATACTGCTAAGGAAAAACCTAGACATTAATATACTGCAAAGATTAGTGAATTCACAATAGGGTAAGATGATTCATCAGGGAATTAACAACCCCCCCATTCACAAGATTAATGGAACATACACAGACTGTCAAATAATGAAACGAAGAAAATACTTCACATTCAGAGGGGAAAGATGGTTAGAATCTACTTCAGCAGTCCTGTCTCTTAAAATTCCGTCCCCGTGACTGTGTTTTGCAAGGAACACAATATATAGCAAATTATTTCACCCCCCTTTCCTAAAAAAGGCTAAAAATTATACACCCAGGCATCCTATTTTTACCTTTATTTAGGCTAAAATAAGAAGCTAATACGAGGGCATTAAAGACATCGTTACATCTTAGTCAAACTCAAGTTTACTGTTCGATTTTTTAGAAAAAGCTGGGTGAATAATTTGCTAACATATATCCTTTGCTTGATGTTGAAACTCTCCTTCCTTGTGCATGGCAAATTCTGTCTTCTTGTGCCTAAATGTGGACACATCTATAATTCTGATCAACTTGTCCCCTTGGGTTGCACATGCAACCTTATCTCCCCTATGAGTGAGCCAAATCAATTACCTTATTTGCAATACTTGCGAAAATAATTCATCCAACATCTATCTTGATTGGGGACCACCTTGATTTCTGATGTTGACACTTTTTCTTTCTTCCTTTTGGTTACATGGATAACACATAGTGACTCATCTCCAACCCTCGCATTACTGGGTACCACCTTTGTAGTTCACCATTTTAAGGGTATGAGGTTATCTTTTGTAAGTGTTAGGTGAATATTCCTTGATTATACTCCAGCACTTACCTATCATTTTCTCCTCAATCATTGGTTGTAATCATTTGTTTCCTCCCCTTTTGATTTTGGTCTAGATGACATATCATATAGTTCAGACCTTAGATAAGTTCAATGTAAATAATACTATTCATCGACCCTTTGTATAACACATGGTACACTATATAGTATTTCACCTATTTTCAAATCACGGTCTCGCAATTTTCTTGTCAGTTTTTGTATTTTGAATGGAATAAGGTTATACTTTACCTTTTGGTAGATAATTGTTGGCATGTATGGATGTCAGCCCCCGTTGATCATTTGGGACATAGACTATGGTTTAGAATTTGAAAATTCAATATGCAATGATTTTGTATTTAAACATGGGGCTAGCCCCTTCTCCACGATGACTCACCCCTATATCATTTTTTCAGTGACATGATTAACTCAGGTAAAGTTTGTTTAGAAATTTGGTGATTAATTCAACCATTGATTGGTATTATTTTGATTTTTAGCCATTGATCTTGACCCTCGGTTAGCGTTTTCGACTTGGGATTTAATGTTCTAGCTATTAATGTGGCCATGGTGATTTTCTTTAAAATTTGGTGATCAATTTTTAGCCGTTGATCTCTGTATTGGTTGATCTTAGGTCGTTGATCTCTGACCCATTGTTAGGGTTTTAACCTTGTAATTAAAGTGGTTGGTGGCATCATAACCATGGTGGTTTGCATTGATTTTGTAGTCATCTTTGATCATCAATTTTTTGTACTCGGTTGATATTTGATGTTTTAATTGTGGTTGAGTTCCACTAACTTAGCTCTTGAGCTCAGATGGTAAAGGTCACTCAACCTTAATGATGACATCATTTAGTTTTCTAGATTGTGGGTGAAGCCCTGGAAAATTTTTGGCTCGACACCATTGTTAAATCCTTTCAATCTCGAATCCTTTGCAAAAATGGTTCTCTACGAGTTTTTGCAAATGTGAAAACTTTGTTTTATGGTTCCTTTCTAAATATTTGAGTTCTGACACTTTATTTCTGCTATTAATGTTTCTTTGAGCTTCTACAAGTTTTCTGTAATAAAAATTAGCTGCCGTCTTCATGGGTTTGATCTTGGATCTATGAGATTTGTCTGGTTTTGTATACCTTTGTGCATCTGTATCTTTATTGCCTCTAATATATTTTGAGTTTTTCTGAGTGAATGGTTGATGATCGTTATATTTAGGGTAACCCTCGAGATCAGTTCCCAATGGTGAATAGATTTTCTTAGTATGTGGAACTCTGTGAGATTTTTGGGCACCTTTTGTATTCCTTTCAAGCATTGTTTACTTATGTAGTAAAAGAGAGGCTGCCATTATCGACCTCTACCGAGCTCTGATATCTTTCTATGTGCAACACTATTTGATGAGGGATGGTAAGTCTTGATCTCTGAGCTTTGTAACCATTATTTCATTACCATTTTTACTTCTAAGATATTTATACTTCATTCTTTCTTTAAATTATCTTTGTCAGTTTGTGTTTCCCTTGGATGTTTCAAATTGAGACTCATTCTGGGTCCTAGTTTTTCCCGCTTTGAACTTAATGATCTTTCGAGGGTTTAATAGCTCCAATTTAATCACTGAGTTCTTATTTTCTTACTCTGATTATTGATACCCATTAATGTTTTTTCGATCAAATCTAGGATCTGTACCATTTCTCTTATGATATTGTAACTTGAAACTGATTTCAATGGGAATGATAATTTTTGAAAAACATTAAAATTTCTTTAACTCGGATATGTATGCATTTTATGATTCAAATATCTTCCACTTGGGTTTGTGTTATGAATACTAAATGGGTATTCCCATTTTTCTTGAAACTCATTGGATTTGAATGTTTGTTGATGTGGGAATTCTTATATGTTCATGTCTTGTGATTCTCATTGATGTGAGTATTCGGATTTCTTCATTTCTTGTGATTCTTGTTGATGGCTTCTGGAATAGTTGAAATCCAATTCACACAATTTTAAGCCCTGCATTCCCTGTTTCGATTTAGAATAATCACTCACTGAGTTTGAATATTGGGTTTGATACATTTAGTGTTCATTGGGGCTCTGTTTTTAGCTTAATTCTACAACTTAGTATTTATTTCCTGTTTCATCCTTGTGTAGAGCTCCTTCATTTTTATGCTTGTACTTTATGACTCATCCAAACTTGGAAATTGGTTCTGCCTCATCCTGAGACTGCAATACATTGATCCTTTTGAAAAAATATGAAGTGTTACCTTTCTAAAAGTTATATCTTTATTTGTTTGACTCTAATACCTAGATATGGGATCTCATATTTCACTGATTATTCAACCATTCCTCTATGCTTTTCTAAGTATATAATGTCTTGTCTCAAATCCTTTCTGGGTTTTCTTCTTTCCTTCATGATCTTTTAAAATTTTCTTTCTCATTAAAACTGTAATAATATGAATTGTTTTTTCGTTGCATAAAAGAGAGAAAAATAATTTGTAATGATATTCTAATATCTTATCCTGAAGACTCCTAATTTTTTTATTGATTACTTGTTTGCACATACATGCATTTGATCTTTCTGGTTGGAACCTTGCTAAAGATTTGTATCCTTTCTTGTGCAAAAATGTTTTGTGAACTGAGATATTTAAAGGACTAAAAACATATTTATGAAACCTGTATATATTGGGATGTACCTTTTGAGAGTTGATATCTAAGTTTTTGACATTTCTGTAACTCTTGATTTAAAAACTTGGAAAGAACATATTATTTCTAGAAATTTATATTCACTATTCTTGCATGCTGAAAATTGAAGTTTTTGTTGATATGTTGTACTTCAATTTCTTTTTTTCTTAAATACTACATTTGATCTTCATTACAACTTTAGTATGCATGCTAGAAGATTTAAAATGTCAATTTTTCATGGCAAATTCTTGTCAAAATTTTCTCATATTTCCTTCTTTTATTCTATTTTAGTTGTAATAAATGTACTTTTCTGATTCAAAATACATAATGTATCACTTATTATATTTAACCTGACTTATTGTTGGAAGCTAAAATATGATAACTTTTATGTTGATCATGCCATGCTTTTCTGCTTTCTGTATTACGATTTGATTTACATAAAGCTTTTAAAGCATCTACTAGTTTAAAAAACAACATGATGGAAAGATTTAAATGTCAATTTTACATGTCGAAGCCCTACCAAAGTTTTCTTAGATTTCTTTCTCATTCTATTTTAGCTGTAATCTTATCTTTCCAGTTAACTTCAGCCTTTATATTGTGATTCTTTTGCTTCGCCTTTGAGTTGTATTCTGAAACATGTATTTCTATTTGCAATTCTCTCCTCTAATCTGCATTGTAATTTCTTCTATTTCTAGGATAGCTACTAAAATTTTAGTTGCATTCTTCCTTCATACCAATATGTACTTGTGATTTGTTCCAATTTTGATGTACCATAGGATATAATTCATTGAACTATAAAATCTTTATGTAACAGTGAGGACTGTTAAACATGATTTATTTTCTTCTTGACTACAATATGTACCTACACACTCAAGAAAATAGCTAGAAAATATTTAGTATTTTTTGGCCTCTCTTATGTTCCATAGTTTTCTTTTCTTCTCTCTCCTTATTTCTAAGTGAATAAATCATGTATGCTGTTTTAGATAAGTACTTTATCATTTGTGCCTTTAATCTTCATGTAATTTATATCTCCTGTTGTGAAGAGATTCATCTACATGAATTTGGATAGTATAGGAATATGGATTAACCATCAGCTCATAAGTGACAATTTTCTCTTTTCTATTTTTAGGTACAGTGCTTTCAGTAGTGAAGATGAAGTGGGAACAAAGTTGGAGATGGAGATGCATCAACCGGAGAAAAAAACTCCAAGGCAATAATGGGTTCATTCATACTCCTCTATTTTGTCTTTCATACATAGTTATCTTTTTCTTCAGTACCTATAAATTACTTTTTAGTTGCATCCCACGGCTTGTGTGGGAACATTTCAAATTTCTTATGAATAAAAATCTGAATTCTCAAATAGAGTTGTGGATTTCTTTTTGTAATTCAGATTTCTATATGGATTGTATGATGAATTAAACAACCCAATAATATAATTTAATGTCTTAATCATAAAAGAAATAACCTTAAAAAATACATGTAACATTTAGAAATGAACTTTGATTGCTGTAATCTGTAATCTACAATTATGATTGTTGTCCCAAAAATTAACACTTCATCTAGTTTAAAATTTGATGTCTTTATCAAGATAACACAACTGTCCTTTGGGGGTTTGTGTTCTTTTTCTTAATATAGTCATGAAATTGTAGACTATGTGATCTATTACATTTTGTAACAACACACATAGATGAAGATTTCATGTAATCATTAATTACCTCAAAAGAAACAATATTGACCGAAATAATCCCCCCTAGCTTAGGTCCACTTCACAATGTCATCCATCATAATGAATTTTCGAGTTGACCATTTTGCACAAGTGCAAAAATTGTCAACACATACATCTTGTATAGTTTTTCCTTATGAATTTTATGAAATAGTTTTCTCAATCACAAGTACTTGTGTGGAAGCTTTTGAAAATTTTATAGTGAATTTATTAACATGGAAAAATGGAAGAAAAAACAATACATAAAACATAAGAATCACAATGAAAAAATATATTTATAAATAAGATTCAACCAACCTTGGTGTTTTCACATAGTTCAAGAAATAGAGTATAGATATTGATGTAAAATCACCTTCATGTGCACCGTATTCCTCTAATTCTTGTGCTGCAGCAAAAAAATTAACTCTTTTCCCTCACATTAGATTAAAAACCCAAAATTTCTAAGACACTTGTGTTGCAGCAAAAAAATCCACTTATTTACATGACATTCGACTAAAAACCCAAAAAATGCTAAAACACTTGTGCTGCCACAACAAAATCCTCTCATTTATCTAAATATTATACCAAAGGCCTAAAAATAAAGCGAGATAATGGCCAGGTGGGACAAAGGTTTTAAGTCAAAAAGTAGGATGGGAACCCCAACCAATTTTTCTTCCACATTTTACAATCATATCTGCCAAGGAACTTGCAACTAAACATTTTTTAAGTCCCTTCTCCATTTCAAAACCCCATTTTTTTAAAAACACATTTTTTACATAGGATGGTAGCATGATAACACCTCCAAGTCACTAGTATGCATAACGTAAATGCTGTTAATTCTTTTGCACCATTGCCAAAACTTGTACACTATGGGAAGATATAGATGCCGAAGGACATAAAGAATTTGCCTAAGAACTGAACAGACGTGAGCTGTAACATAGTCTGTTAACAATTTCATCCTAGTTGAAAACATATGCACGGTGAAATGCCTCAAACCCAATAATAAGGCACAATTGTATAACCTGAATCTTTTATAGCCATCATATTTCACGTAGTCTGAAAACCGTGCTTCTCCTCCATGGCATATCTTTGAATGTTGTTTATACCCAAATAGGTCTCATCTCACTACTAAACGGCCTTATGTGTAATTATAAATATATATTCTATAGAATGACATTTTGTATGAGGCACTATAGAATCTAAAATCTGATGTGATAAACTAGCTATTGCTTCTACTTCTATGTAGATACCCCTTAGAAGAATCAATGAGTATATTTCCTTCAACAATATGGATCTTCAACCATATTGATTCACTTGCTAAACATACATTGGAAAACTATAAACCACTCCATACTATGATTTAAATTCAAGTATATTCAACTAAAAAGGCATTATTTTATAATGGTTCCACTCTAAATATTTTTTCCAAATCTTTATTACAAAAAATGGGATTTTTCTTAAATAATATCCAAATTTTTTTATTCAAAGATATTAAAGATTTAATCATGTTGTCAGGACCTAATATGAGTTATATTACATAGATTTCCTATTCATATATAATACAATACCTATCCCTTTCATGTATGCATAGAAACTTGAAATTAAATATTTTTTAGGTGCAAAATTGATTCATGACATGAAGGAAATACCCTTGATTGTTTCACCAATGTATCAAATTAATACCTAATGACATGATTAAACTATTATAGCATATGCTTATCTTTTTCTATATTATAAAAATCAAACAATATCCTCTGAAAGATATCTATATTGCCCTCCAAAAAATTGTGGTTACCATTACAAATTACCACACATACAAGACATGGAAATAAAGAAATGGACATAAAAATGAGGTTATCATGTAATTATCCCAAGAGAAAATGTCTATAATAACAAGTGAGAAATAAGATAAATTATTCCTAGCTAAACAAAAATAAAAGAAAACATTATTATAATTAGAACAACGACTTTTTATAGAGATATGTTGCAAAAGGAACCAACCAAGTGAGTATCCTCATCATCGGAAACAATAACTATTATTTCCATTTGACAAGAAATAATAGGTTAGAAACATAGAGAATTATTATAAGGACATAAACTATTTACTATTAATATCAATTCATAATTAATGATATTACAATCATGATTGGTATGCCACATAATCATACTGATAATATAATGATTATCAATTGATTAAAAAATATCATTAAATCATTATAGCCGTCGCTCGTTATGCTGCAGTCTAGTAGTTTGTTTCTGCTATGTTTTCTTTCATTCTTTATTCGTATCTTGGGGTCCTATTAAAAAATTGTTTATCCTAATCTCAAAAAATATAAGACTTATACAAACTATCGTAGTTAGTATTTTTCATTATAAACTTATTATAAGCATGGAACAAGGATAGAGATAAGGTGTTTATTGGATCCTCTTTACCCTATATATAATAATTATAGCCGTACACAAACCCTAGTGGTATAAGAGGATAATATTCAGCCTCAAATGAACAGTGGATTATGAACAAATTTATTATAATATATGCAATTTGAAGATGTTAGACACCACTCTATATATTTATGATACCAATTTTCTACAAAATCCTAGTTAGATGTTAAGGGGAATGTTAGTAGAAGAATACTTGTATGGATTGTTCCATAGGGTGCCAAGAGAGTAGATATTATAGTATAAATTGGAATAGAGATTTTAAATTGTAAATAGGATATTATATTCCCCATAGATATAAGTTAAAATATAAATGAATAATAAATGTATGATAAGCACTAGAAAATGAGACTCTTTTTAATGTGGAGATTAAACACTGGAGAAACATCTAAGGTAAGAACGAAATTAATAATATCATCAAGGTTATGTGGATGTATGGAAAGGTCCTAAGAAAAATAATATTAAATTTTTTACAATTATCTGATTATATAATTTAGTCATGATTATAAGAGACATGGAAATGGCACTAAGTTTCACACTTGCTTGATATTATTGGCGGTGTGCTTTCCTCCATGAGGTATGTCCTTAAGAAATAATTGCCCTTATATAAAAGGGACATTCAGCTTCCCAAGTGATACCAATCTAATGGGAAAGTGGTCAGGAGGGATGAAATCTTACATCAATTCCACATGTATGGAAATTTTTTTTGTAAAAATAAAAAGTATTGATGGAATCATACCTATTTAGTCATTTAAGACCCCAATTCGATCCACTCGGAGATTGGTCCACGTCAACACATTTTAGAGTGGTGTAATTAGTGAACGTTTGAGTTAAAAACTAATTTATTATTTATGAATACCAAGCCTACCTAGATTTTTATGATCGATATTTTGATATATTCAATTGTTATTGTCAATGTGTTCATCTAAAGTTCCCTAACCCTAATGGCCATGTGATGGAAAAATACGCTCATAAATTTTGTAGAGGACCGACCAAGGTTTCTCAGGTGGCCAGGCTAGGTTGTGTTAGGTAGGTTTCCCTCTTCTTCCTAGTGTCTCTAGTGTGGGAAATGGTCGACACTGTGTTCCGCCTCCCAATGCATGATAAGTTTTCGAACCCAATAGATGTTTGAACCATAATATGGTAATATCCTCTCACTTCAACCGTGGAGGTTCAATAAGATAAGGTAACCTGTGGTTGTATTTCTCCCATCCTGGTAGTGTTGTTAGAAATTTTCTGATGTGTGGTCAACTTGGGGTTGTGCCATCTCAAAGGAGATGGATTGGTCCCTTAAACCCATAAAACAACCATTATCCATGTCTAATGATCATCAGACATAATGGTGATGCATCCAACAAGGAAGTTTTCTGCTTTTGTTTGGGCTATTAAGCAAGCCTGTGCTATATCCTTTGGAAATCATTCAAGGGAAAGGTAAAAAAAAAAGGATTAAATATAACCCAAGTAGAATATCTAGTTCAATCCTATGGATTATGTAAAATCATCCCCCTTTTTTAGCTTTGGACGGAGGTTGTAAAATCTCAAGTTTTTTTTTAAGAGGGGCCTTGAATTTATAGATTCCTATTTTTTTTTTGGGTCTGTCGTCTCTCAGCTTGTATTTAATCATTAAAGCCCTATCATAGAAGGTAAGGTGGATATTTTTCATACTTCACATTGTTAGCATACGTTGAATAGTCCTATTTTAGGAGTGTTTTCTTTGGTTTTAATACCTTTATTTTCTCTTCTGGGTAATTCCATTATTCTCCCTCTCCTCCTTCATCCACATCTTCCTCTCAGTTTAGGGGAATGTAGTTGATATTTCTCTATACAATTATGGCACTATTCAGAATAAATAGTTTGTGTCAGATTACTTCACTCACATTCTTCTCTCATAATTTGACTCCTAACAGTTTTGGTATCAATCACCATATATCTTACCTATGTGCAGTTTTTTTTCTTTGGTGTTTTTCCTTATTTCTGTTTAAACTATACGGCCTGCAACTGAGAGGATACCTGCGTAGGTGGAAAGAAGAAGTTTCCAGTGGCCTGTGTGGTGGAGAAACAGCAGCTTGTGTTTTTTTTTTGTCTTATTATGTTACCAGAGCGGTGAAGAGTGACGACGGGGGAGAAAGATCCTTTTACCACCTGCGGGAGAGCAATTGGACAGCTGCCTTATTAATTTTTTGTGTTGGAAAGTATTTCAACCTATGTGGAGACTGATATTCCTTTATATGTGGAGACCAACAAGAGATTGTGAGTGTGGAGGAAGAAACGTGATGATTAAAGTTTCGCTGCATGGAAATCTGGTTTTCCTATGTGAATATTCACCATGTGGGAATTTCTCTACTCATGGATATGTGGAGGAGGTCCTTCTGCTGAACATGAGATGTGTGGAGATGAAAACATTTGCCTGAAAATACAACCTGTAATTACAACACGTGGCTTATATTTTTCATTGTGTGAAATCTACTGCGTGGAGGAATATTAGCACACCATATAATCATCTGTGTGGAAGTCTTCTACAACAAACCTCTATGTGGGAGATTGTGCAAATTCACATCCATTGTGTCTACCTGTTTCCGTAAAAATAAAGAATAGCACCAAAGCATCTACGAATTTTTTCACTTAGAATCAACCTTTAACCTCGTGAAGTTTAAGTTGGTGCTGGAAACTGACCAAAACCATGCGGGAAGCCATTTTTAATACAAAAGCTCATCATAAAAACATTTTGTTGCTACGTGGATGAGTGCTACTGTGTACACAATTCTCATCCTGCGTGGCTCGAGAAGAGAAAAATTTGGCATTATGAAGCCTGAAGGTCATATTCTTTTTTTTTAAAAAATATATAGTGCCATTGGTGTCTCGAATAGACCTTTCCACAGACCAACGAAGGACGAAAGAGACATACAACACTGCGTTGATGCGATTTGTATACAACTTGATTGAGAGCACAATAAACGGTCGCCTCAGCTGAAAGCCGATATCAAGTTTCCTTTCCAGTCAAGGAAACCGTTGAGAATGCCCTGAGAGATCTGGGTTTACATTACGTTTGCTGAAATGAGCTTCCGGAATACCCGGAAATCTAAGCATTCAATAAGCTAAGTTTGAGAAGGACATTCTTGAATATTTCTTTTTCGATTGTCCAGCTCCAAGCAAAGTGAGTACGGGAAGAATTTTAAGAATCTGGGTACGAGCCAACTATGAATGAGTGAAGGATAACTTCCTACAAGCATTTCCATCCACACACGGAATATTGCAGCATCTACGAGCCAGTAATTCTCATCAGTGAGACTCGAAGTTGTAAATAGTTTCTTG
>CM034155.1:424375424-424530549 GCA_019776745.2 Taxus chinensis | reverse complement strand
ATCTTTCCATAGTGTAGAGGATGTCGATACGCTTCAAACAGTGTAAGATTTGTAATATTTTGAGCACTAAGTCAAAAGATATGCCCCTTTAAAGTTTGTATCGGATCCATACAAATGGGCAGGACTACAGTTTCAAAAATGGGTCTCCTATTTAATATGGGGCACGTGGCAGCCAGATTAGGGAAAATTTATGTTTGTCGGTCTGAAATTTTAACTTTTTTCCCCCTTTCCCACAAAAAATGCAAAACTCAGAAAACTCCCGCGGCCCTGATGCTCCACCTAAACACATGGCACCCTTTGGTTGGCTAGGGAGATGCAATTTAATTTTTATTTCTGTGACTTTTTGACAAATGGAAATTTTTCACCTTTTCCTCTGACTCCCCACTTTGACCTTGACTAGGGCTCAAACAATGACTTTTTCCTTTGGGCGGAGTTGTGACCCATTTTGCAACTTTTACACCTCTAGAAAAATAAGGGACAAAAACAACTTCCCCCGATGGCCCGCTTTAGCAATACTAGTTTAGGATTGCCACATGGTGTTTTTTCTTCTCCTTGCCCAATTTATATGTTTTTGGCTAAGATTTTTGCTTGGCCAAATCATATCTCTTGACCTGGGACACGCGGTAGTCTGGCACCCATTTGGAAATCCTCTCTCTATTCAATCCTTGAATTAGGACCATTTAGACACTTGGTAGCCTCCACCAGCTTTCTCCATGCATTGACTATTCAACTGACTCTGCCCCTTTTTGAGACTGGACACATGGAGGCACCGCACTCTCTTGAAATTTTGATTCAAAATTTTCCTTTGAAGGAGCTTCGAGTTGACACTTTGTAGCCTCCATAGTTCTATGGAATTTTTAGTGGTCCCTTTTATCCTTTTGGACTCTAGGCCACATGGAGAGCTCGCACTCATTTGGGTCTTCACCTTTGGACTAATTCTTGGAGATGCACCAAGATGACACTTGGTGACCTCCACTTGTACATTATACTTAGCCAATTTTTTAGACCCACCTTGTCTGAATTTTTATTCTATTGACCATTTGACACTGCCTCCATTTCAGCCTGGAACACGTGGAGATGTGGCACTTGTTTGAGCCTCCCTTTATGGATTCATCTTAGAGAACTGTCGTTAGGAAACATGGTTCTCTCTATTGGCTTTTCCATATTTAGTCAATTTTGGACTCTTTCCTGAATGGTCTTGAGCCTTAAAAACTTATAAACTTCACCATTTTTTCCCCTTCTTGCTCCTGGTTCCTCTATGGCACTCCCCCTTCTTTTCTGACTCTGCTATTCCATTGTTGAGTCTACCTGTGACTTGAAAAATGGATTTAAGACATGAAAACAGCTTGAAAGATTCATTTCTTTTTGCATAGGGTTATTTAATCTTTCTCATCCCCCACCACTCCATTGTTGAGTTTTTCTGCGACCTATTTACAAGATTTGAATGGGTTTTCTCAGGTTCTTTCTATGTGGGGTCATGGCTGATCCAATATTTTTCCCGAGGAGCAAAATATGGATAGCAATTTAGTGACTCACAGGGGTATCTTCCTGCTAGATGAAAAGATCAAATACCTTGTCATATATGTTTGGCATGGAGTCAAGAATGATGGTATGATACTGATTCTACCTTTGATTCATGAATCCGGCTGTTGGTACTCTCAATTTTCATAAGAAATCTCAAAATGAAGGTTTCTGAGAGTAGAAAATTGATTTAACCTAGGGCTTCATTTATCTCTCTAAATGGACTGCATAAGAGCAACAAAATAGCACCATAACTATATACAAAATTTGAAATCATACATAGTCCAAATAGAACATGCAGAGCGTGCAAAGCACTTAGGATAAAAGTAACCTAAACTATAACAAGACAATTTGCATAAGCACTTAGAGGAAGAGGAATTAAACTAATATGTACAAGGTGATAATCTTCCTTCAAGTAGTAGTGTTTAAGATAGATTACATTTATTAGAATCTATAATTCCTCACCATCCAACACATACAATTGAAAATAATTTCTACTTTTACATCTTCTGACTATGTAGGGGCCACTCCAAATGGCATCAAACTTAGAATTCCTTCCTGGTTTTGCTTGATCTGCATCCCACTTCAAAACTAGGTCTCCTTCCTGGAAGGTCCTTATTTTTTCCTTCATGTCAAATAATCTCTTGATTAAGGCTTGATCCTTCTCTATTACTTGGATTGCATGCTCTCTGGTTTCTTCCAATTCTATCAGCTCCACATACCTGGCCTCCATCGATGCAAATCCAAACATCTCTAGCTGCTTCACAAGCTCCAATGCTAGCAACTCAAGTGATATAGGCAACACTGCCTCTTTCCCATAGACAATTTTAAATGGAGAGCTACCTGTATATCCCTTGGATGTTATCCTATTAGCCCATAAGGCCTATTTGAGCTTTGTGTGCTAGGTTCTCTTGTTTTCATCAAGAGTTATTCTGAAGATCTTTAACAGGTTCTTGTTTGTGGACTCAGCTTGGCCATTACCGTGAGGGTAATAGTTTAATGAATCGCTCAAGTAAGTTTTGTTATTAACAACCCATCTTGTGATCTTAGAACCTATGAATGCCAATGCATTGTCTGATATAACAGTTGCTGGAACTCCAAATCTGGTCACTATCCCTTCATAGAAATCTAGTATACTAGACTCATTAGCTTCCTTGAGTGTTACTTCCTTGGTCCACTAGGTGGAATATTTTGTTGCTGTCAGAATCCATTTGTGGCCTTGGCTTGAATTTGGATTGATGAAACCAATGAATTCCAATCCCCATTTCATAAAAGGTTGATTGACTAAAATTGGGTGCAATGGAAGTGCTGCTAGATTTTCTTTTCCTTTGAAGAATGCACAATTCTTGCACCTTTTGATCCATGCATAGCAGTCACTAAACATTATGGGCCAATAATAACCTACCTCCATGACCTTGAGTGCTATTACCCTTGGAGTAAAATGACCTCCAGTTGCTTCAACATGGAATTATTGTAACACTCTCTCAACCTCATTTATCTCAATGCATCTCAGCAGAATGCCATTGATGTCTCTTTTGAAAAAGACACCATCAATAAGAACATATGGGATGTCGTGTAGTCTGAAATGTCTCCTTTTTTCTTTACTCATCCCATGAGTACACAAGCCTATTTGAAGGAAGTGCACCATGTATTGAGTCCAACACGGTGTAGGTACATCATCATTTCCTTCCTCTTGATTATCCTCTAGAACAAAAGCAGCCTCCTTTTCACTGTTTGCTTCGTCTTGTTGACCTAAGGCTACTTGTTCACACAACCCCTTCCCATGGACCAACTTAGTGACCTTGATCTCAATGAAATATTCCATGACACGAGTGATCCATTTAGGTCCTTGCTGAGAAGGAATTCTTTAACTCCTGCATGGGAGACCAAAAATTGGATTTTATTATTTGAAATCAGATGCTTAAACTTCTTTAATCCTCTTATTATTGATAAGAATTTCTTTTCTATGAAGGAGTATCTCACTTCATAGTCTTCTAGACCTTGACTAAAGAAAGCAATTGGTCTTTTTGTACCTTCTTTGTTCTACTAAACTAAAATTACAAAAATTATGTCACTACCGCTGAAGGCATACAATATGAAGTCTTGGGATAAATCTAGATTCATGAGATTTAGGGCTTGTGATATAACTTATTTGATGGCCTCAAATCTTGCCTTTCCTTCAGTTGTCCACCTGAATGGTAAGCTCTTCATCAACATCAACATTATTGGCTTAATAAGGGTAGTAAAGTTTGGTACAAACCTACGGACAAAATTCATTTTTCCAAAGAAGCTTTGAAGAGATTTCTTGTGTCTTGGCAATGGAAATGCTCTTATTACTTCAAATCTCTCCTGGTAAATTTCCAATCCTTCCTTTGATACAATATGTCCTAGAACCCTGCCCTCATGGGCCAAGAATATACATTTTTTAGGGTTCAATGATACCCCAAAACTCCTGCATCTTTGGAACACCTACCTTAGGTGGAAAAGGTGGTCTATTGCATTTATGGAAAACATTGCAATGTCATCCAAATAGATCATTACTATTTTGTTGATCAGCCCTTTGAAAACTAGATCCAGCATTGGAAAATACAACTGGCATTTTTCTTTAGGCATAGGTGCCCCATTTGGTGTGAAATCTGTTTTAAACTGATCATCTTCTTTCACCATGATCTAGTTGTACCCTAAGTAGCCATCTAGGAGGGAGAATATTTTTGATCCAGACACCACTTGCAAGATCTGCTCCATTGAAGGGAGTGGGTAGTGATCTTTAAGTGAAGCTTTGTTTAAATCTTGAAAATCTACACACAACCTAATCTCTACATTTTTCTTCCTGACTGGGACCATGTTTGTAACTCAGGTTGAGTGTTTGATTGGAAACATGATACTTACCACTGCCAGCTTCTTCATCTATTTCTTCATCAAAGGCTCAAAGTGTGGATTGACTTGTTTCTACTTTTACCTGATGGGATGAGCAGCTAGATCTAGTTCAATTGTGTTTTGTGCTAGATTTGGATTGAACCCTCTTAGGTATTCATAGCTCCAAGAAAATACATATGGAAATTCTTGGCAAAGTTGTATGAATTCATACCTTTCTTTCTCGGTGGCCACTTTTCCAATTTGAAGTGTTTTTCCTTCTCCAACTAGGATTAACTTTGAATCTTCTTCTTTGATCTGTATGTTAGCCTTCTATTTTCTAAATTGATCATTTCGATTGAAGATAGAATCCAATGTCACTAAGCCTTTGGGAAGCTTGTTTGTATGTAGATGTACTATTTTATTCTTGTATTGTTGCTCTAATCTGCTTTGATTTCTAGCTAAGAATTCAGATTCTTCTTACAAATAATTAATGATCTCAAGATCATTCTCAAACACCTTCCAACATGTGTTTTTATTTGACACTGTTGGCCTCACAACTATATGGATATGTGGTTGTTCTTTGTCTTTTTTGATGTTGTCAACAACATCAAACATTGTTCCTACTGTTGTAAGCCTATCAGCAGCTTCGTTCTCCTTCCTAGGTATGGACACAATGTTGAAGGCCTCGAAATCCTCCATGAGATCCCATACCCTAGTCTTGTAGTTCTTGAGTAGATCATTCTTGAAAACATTAAGTCCTCTAACTTGATTGGCAACCAGTTCACTGTCACTAAACACTTGCAAGTTCTTGATTCCTAACTTCATTTCAAAATGAATACCATGGACCAAAGCCTCATATTCAGTAGTGTTATTTGAGCATGAAAAATAAAATATGAAGGCTAAATAATATTTCATACCTTTGGGGGACACAGTCATAGCTCCTCCTCCAGATCCTTGTCTACTCGTAGATCCATCAAAGAACAATTTCCATACCTCATTGTGATCTTTATATTTTGTCTTAATTAGGTCAGGAAGAGAATGATTCTCTTCATGTAGATAGTAGACACCTAGCTTAGATTCTTCCATCTCATTATAAGGGTCAAAATCATGTCTTTTGTTATCCCACTCATTGAGATTCAAGTCTAGGATACATCCAACCTTGGTATCTACTTCAGAAGTGCTTAAGAGGTCTTCTTGATCAAAAGTTGAGCAGTTGGCATTGATTGGGCTAGGCACATAATATTTAATATGGTAATCAATAATGAGTTCACACCTAATTGTGGGCTTTTCCCCATACCTTGTTCTAAAGAGCATATGTGACCAATCAGCAGACAAATAGCCTCCAATTTTGGTAGTGAAGTCCTTGGACAAACACAAAGAAAAAGTGGTAGCAAATCTATGATTTATACGTTCTACAAAATAGTCACATTGGGGCAAGCATGCAGAGTGAGGCTCACATCCTTGATGATTCCAATAGTTGTCACTATTGTCCCATCTAATTGTACTACCCATCTAGAGATGACTTCATATTGGAGACTGTATGTACCAAAAATTGTAGGGTACTACACCGCCGGAAAGATGTTACACATACCCCAATGGTGATACAAGTATCCTCCCAACGTGTTCAGGATCCAGAAAAGCTCGCCAGGTATACGTTTGTATCCCATATACTTCACTCAGCCTCCACATGCTTTGTTTTTCCCTCTGCCCCCTATTTTTCTTGCATTTTGATCTTTAGTGACGAGACCACCGCCCTGCCTGGGTGACAGTCCCATGACCGCCACCTAGGCGGTCTTGTTCTCAATTTCCAAATTCTTCTCACAATCACGTCAAATGTAAATCTTCAATTTCTACCCACATTCTTCAGCTAATTTACGTTTCGTTTATGTTTTTGCCACCTTATGAATAGTGTTTTCCCTTTGTTTATAGTTAAAGAGTTCAATTAAGAGTTACCCTTTGGTATTTATGCACTTGCTATAAATAGCCAGCTTGTTTTCAAACAAATGGCCCCTCACCTTCTCAATTCTGTTATTCAGTCTTTTCAATTTCTCAATTAGAATCCCCATAGTTTCATGTTTTGCTTCCATTATTAGTTTTCCTTTGTTGTTTAGAGGTCATTCGATCTTCTTGTTTCGGTCTTGCTTCATTGTTGTTACATGCAACTAAGTTTAGGGTAAAATAGTTTCATTTGTAGATTGGAATCCACTAGAGTTGTAGGTTTGGTTCATCATAAAGGATAGTTTCAAAAGATCTCGGCATATTTGTGTTGTATTCCCGCAATAAATCCTGATAGGAATTGTATATTTAAGCTTTGTTCACTTGCGTTAATCCTCTCCTACTCGAATTGTATTTAGTCTATATCCAAAGTTGTCATTGTTCAAATACATTCTTCTGTTGATGCTACCATATGCATGCTTTTTTAGATTCATGAGAACACAAAGGAATGAGGAGATCCCATTGAGGGGACGAAATCACACACAACTAGATTTACCACTATTCTATAAATGTCAGGTTTGAGCTATCAAATATTTAGTTACAACATATCAAATAGAGTAGTGAATTATTTTATTTCAGTTAAAAGTTCACTCTCGATATCACCGGGGAAGATGTGGGGATTGATATTTTATGAGAAACTATGATTCATTCCTCACTTTTGAGGTAGGATTGAGATTATTTCAATTTAAAATAATTAGTTACTTAGATATTTAGGATAAAATCACAACTACATAGGCAAATAGCCACACCAGGCTATTTTGTTTGTTTTAAATTCTGTTACTAGATTAGTTGTTCATTTTCTAAATATACTAGAATAGCTGCTCTTTAATTTCATTAAGATATGTCATTGAAAATACAAAAATAAAAGATATATGCATAGTATAGATGAATCTTTCTTAATAAGTTTATTAATCTTAGTTAAAAGTTGAATCGTTTTAGATGACAATCATAGGACCTAGAGAGCCTAGAGAATATATATTTGAACCAATAGTGCCTCAACTAAATCTACCCAAAATGTTAGCTGATATAGATCTAGACCTTAGGATACACGTATTTTGAGCAACGAAAAACCTACAAGCAATTAGTGAACAACTGAGAGGATAAAATATCGAAGACGACAAGGCATACACATTTTGGTCAAATCATCCTAACTATAGACTGCCTTACTAAAATATTTGAATGATTGTACAATGATTCAAAAGAGAACAAGTATTTGGTTGCGATCCTTTAGTTCCACAACCTGATGTAGGATCCCTCCTCATTGACATAGATACTAGCTTACACATTCAAGTTGTTAGAACACCTATATAAGGTATTCTAAGAAAAATATACAACTTCTTGTTCTAAACATAGAGGTTGAAAAGGTGTATGATTACTGGATAGTTGGAAGAAGGGATTGATTATTCACATGACCATAATAGGTCCACAACAACCATGAACTCACGGTTGTGATCCAAAAGTCCCACAATCGAACAGGCCTACAAATTAGTTAAGCATTGCCACCGGTTTACAAACGATGGTATTTAGATCCTCACCACTCTCGCCAGATATCATCAAGCAGTTCTCCGTATTAAATATAGAAGCCAATCAATATAATATTTTCTAGACTAGACCAGAAAAACCACCCATAGTTCACTACAAATCCACTAAACCTCCTATTACCATTTTCATGACCTTGTCTAGAGATATATACGAAGTGCCCACAGGTCACTTCCCATGTATCCAATAACCAAGAAACAGGATCTCGACAGAGCTCGACATTGATTAGAGCCTCTGAACAACTATTATATCCAAATGATCCATTACACAAATTCAAGTTAGGAGGGCCTTCTTTGCCTTAGATTCACATATTCCATTATTGTGTATTGAGGATATAAGATTACCCGATTAGCTTGTTTGTATCCATTCATATTCAACATTCACCGACTTTCTCGGCATGACCTTTGGAGGTCAGGTATGAGGAAGAGGTACTTTTAGATTCACATGCTCACATGTCACTTTTCCATCGTACAAAACTAGTGAACCTGATGTGAAATAAACAAATATTCCCCTTTTATTTGTATTTCTTTCATCCACCTTCGCTCTTTCCCATTATTCTATGGGTATTCATATACCCCCTGAATATGTCAAGATATGACGCATATGGTAGACCTCTCTCAGGTCTTGAAGCAATTTATAGTCAGATAAGTAGACAACCATCACGCTCACTTTCCGCATGGGCTGATAACTATTCCAGTAATTACTTATCATCTCAAACTCCCCCTCACAGAACTAGTTCTAGTTCTTTGTTCTGGATTGAGGAGTTGGATCATCTTGCACAAACAAAAAAGCTAGATCCATCAGGCTCTAATAATATGATGTTTACTGGAGAGTCCACTTCATCTCATTGGGTCTTGTTCAGACCATAGATCAGTAGATAGTCAGATCCACTCCCATTTTTGGATGAGGAGTACTTAGCACGCTATGCTAAAAGTGGACAAAATTTTCAAAACATGTACCCACCTATAGGGATTTTGCAAACACAATCTAATACCCTATTCAAAGAAAACACCCCCATTCCTCCACCTATGGGAAATACCCTCGGTGAAGCTTTGCAAGGTAATGATCAATTCATAGCAGGGTATCACACCCCTTTACAACCTCAAGGTATACAACAAATGTCATTAACGAAAAACACCGTGTCTTCACCAATAGAGGTCATTTCAGCCTTAGTTGAAAAGGTTAGAGGGCTGGAACTTGCTCAAGAAAAAAAAATCATACTTTGGGCAAGAAGGAATCCCCAACCCTCCACATCACCCTAGTCAGGTTGACCTCATTACAGGAATAGTTATGTTAGGCATGCCTCCTCAAAATCCTTATAATTACCCATAGCAAACACCAACTAGGATAGCATTTTTGAACTCCGTTCCAGTTGAGAACATGACACCTCCTAACTTGGCACCAAACAACCCATAACAGAACATTGCTCCTCCTTACTTAAACATTTATTCAAAGTCACCACAAGGGGACATGTTCTCTTCTCTTGGGATGTTCGTTCAACCACAAGGATTCTCTTATGCCCCTGTAAATACATATGCTATGTCATATCAACAACCAATGCCACCCCCACCCCCTCAGCAAGCACCATCGATGGTCGAGGCCTATGCAGTAGGGACTTATTCAAAATATTTAAAAGAGCCCCTAGACTTCACCATACAAAGTTTTATGCTTCCAAGAACTCTTCCCCATTTACCCAAATATAAAGGGGAAGGTGATCTAAACACACACATTAAGCCCTATTCCACAGCCATACCGGAATTACTCCCTTGGGACGGGGTTGTTGCTAAAATATTCCCTAAAACCTTAGAAGGTATTACCCTTTATTGGTATTATAGAATACTTGAAGCCTCGATACACTCATTCAAACAACTTGTGTCTGAGTTTGTCAAAGCTTTTGATATGAACAAATTCTTAATAACCAGAATCAGGGAATTCTTGCATATTAAACAAGAACATAATGAATCCACTGCTCATTTTATCTAAAGATGGTGTATGGTTCTCTACTCATCAGTAAGTTCTCTAAACATGGATCAAATGGAACTATGTGATTTATTCCTTTATTCTCTCAATACAAAGATAAAGGAAGAAGTCCAGAAGTTCCCACTAAGAATTTATGATGAAGTACTCAAGAGTGTTCTCTGAAAAACCCAGGTAGCAATAGATAGTGTTCGTAATACATATGGAACAAATGGGAAATTAACTACTCCCCATCAAAATACCACAGCCTATCCTAATACTAGGAATGATAATCTAGGACCTAAGATCCTTAATAAGAACCATGAAGTTACAATAGATGGAGTAACTAACCAAGTTAAAAGGGAAAATGTTGTAAACATTTCACCACCTGTTAATAATCAGTGAAATAACAATTTTACTCCAACAATCAATGTAGTGGATTTTGTTAGGATAAAATATTATTATCCTAATTAATTATGCATAGTATAATTATTTAATTAATTTTATTAATTAAATAATAATGGTTATTAAATTAACCATATTTTGTTATGTTTTGTTATATGGTTCATAAACCATATTTGTCTTTCATAGATGCTATTATATTGTTTTGAACAATATATTTCTTTGTATTTAATTGTTACTTCCCGGATGTTAATGGAAGCTTGTGTATTTAGGAACTCGGTTCACCTGTGCAAATTAATCTTCTGTTTGTATTTGGCTGTGCAATATCTATAAATATTGCAGCCCATTCTCTGTAGTTTTTTGGTTGATTAAGATTAATAAAACTAATCAGGCTTCCGTCCCTGTTTCCCAATCTACATTTGGTACCAGAGCGAATTGAAGATCCTGGCAAGGTTGGAGAAGGTTGCAGAAGAAGGAGAATTCATGGAGAATAAATTTGTAACAAAAGGAGAGCCAGTGCTACCTCTTGTAGCTTCCCAGAATCCCCTGCAAACCCACAACCTCTTGTTCAGTTCCAGGTGTTTGGAACGCAATTTTTTTTTGCACTGGTGCACTTAGCACCAGGCAAAATTTGTTGCAGGTATAAAGAATTAAATTTTTTTTATTTTTTTTCCCCATTAAGGGTTTTGTCTCTAATTTAGAGAGGCTATTTAGTCTCTGCTACATTTAGCAGACCACTGGATTTCGAGGTCTGTGTGTATGTGGACCTGCTAAGTGAGTTTGCATTCAGAGGCTTGTCGTATTGGAGCACATATATTTCATATATAGGAGATCATGTATTACATTGTGTTGTAGGTGTAACACAACTTTTCTCAGCCAATATTACAGTGGCTGAGTCAAATTCTGTCTGCCAAAACCTGCAGCAAGCGAACAGCCTCCTACTCACCGGACCTGCGCATGCACAAACACAATCATGGAAATATACAATCTTTCACGCCAAAGCCTCCACGCAGACCTGCAATATACTCAATGCACCTACAAAAAAGAAACAAAACTTGATCAAATCAATAAAAATGGTGGAAACGTGTGTCAAAAGCAACTGAGAAAACAAAACAAAAGGAGGCGGCACAGCAAAGAAAAAACCAAACAAAAAAAACGGTGGAGAATATAATCTTCAATCAGGGCGTTTGCAAATAGAAAAGAAAAAGTTTAGAAAAAAAAGGTGGAGAACTATTTTCCACACACTGTAGACCTGCACAAAGATATAAGACAACAAGTATAAAAAAAGAGGCGTGGAAACTCCAGTCGAACCTGCATGCAAAACAAGTCAAAGAAATAAGGAGATAGGGAGCGGCTAAAACAAATGTTAAGTTTCAGATCCGAATTATGAGCAAAAGAAACCCTAAAATGCCTCCAATACATGGACTCGAACTAAGCTATTCCAAATCGCCTCTTTTTAACAGGTCAGATCCTTTATTTTACTCATTAAATATTATTTGCTTCATTTGTCTACCAAGCACCCATGTGAGCCAAGTTGGATAGTGAAAGCACCTTGGGAGTGAGAGGTGTGGGGTTCGAATCTTGCCCCAACACACAAAAATCCTTTTTTAGAAATTTAGCGGCAGATTTGGTGAATTTATCAAATTTAGTCATAACTAACTAAATTTAGCGGAGGAATCCCTAATTTAGGGTAGAACTTTTTTTCTCCCATTTGGTCTGTTTTTTCATTTTGGACATTTTTTGCAAAAGGAGACCCATCTAAAAATTGCATTTTCAGCTATTTTTTTGCAATTTTTAGCATTTTGGGTCGTATTGGGCTCAGGAGGCCACCAAGACCCGCGAAACAAAAATTTTTGCCTGCCATTCAAGTTGTTTAGTTTTTTGAATGTAAATTGTATACTACTGCATATTGTACTAATTTTCAGGTTTCCATAGTCAACTACAAACTTTGTAACTGCTCAAAAACTGGCAGAATTGTAATAAAAAAAAAAAGTTAGTTTTGTAACACTCATGAGATCCTAGATCTCATTCGCAGTGTTCGGTATATACGGTGCCTCTGGGAAGTGCTTACGGGTAAAGCCATCGCGACTACTACTGCACTTAACGCCTAATACAGCTGCAACAACGTCATCTGGGCATCGTCCTTATAAATCGACGGGGAGTAATAAGGTCACAATGCACACACTATGAACCATCCCATCCATCTGTGAACGTTTGCACGACATAAATCCAGACTAAGAAATTATCCAAGTATATAGCGAAGTTACGCACGTGTATGAGGATATTTCTTTGAGCCGGTGTCAATAATCACACAGACCCCATCAGTACTGTCTTGGAACCACGTATTGAATGCTTTCACATACGTTAATGCCTCTTTCACGTATCGCCGGGTATATAGAAAGGGTGAGCTTCTTCCACGTAACGACGGGTATATCGGAAGGGCGCATATATAGAAAGGTTCAGTATATCGGACTAATGGTATATAGATTAGGAGACCTAATACTTGGAGTGATAAGAGCCAAACCCTGTCAGTGATCTCTGTAAAATGGGCACCAATGCCCCCAAATTTTTTCTTCCTGATTCACAATTGCTCAGAGGAAGAAACTATGTTGCATGGAAGACAAAAATAAAGACACAACTTGAGTTTAAAGAAATCTGGCCTGTTGTGACGAGTACTCTAACCAGATCAACAACTGATACAACACAACAACGACATTTTGATAGTGCAGATCAAAAAGAAAAACTCATCATCTTGTTTGGAGTGTTCGACGATGTGCAAGCCCATATTCGAGATGCCACAACAGAAAAATAAGCATGGGATAAGATGAGCACAATATATGAGGCCAAGAACAAGAATTTCATACTAAATTTGCAGATTCAGTTACGTACATTGAAGTTCGAGCAGAATGAGAAAATTGAAGCTTTCTTAACAAGAGTTGCAGAGTTGAGGGCTTCACTTCTAGCCCTAGGAGAAGAGGTCAAAGATGAATCTCTTGTTCCCATTGTTCTGAGAGATCTCCCTTCTTCCTACCACATTTTTTTCACAACTCTAAACTTGTCAGATACAAAAATTAGTTTTGACAAGTTGGTAAACCTACTACAACAAGAGGAAGCAATGCACAATAAGGATGATGAAGAGGAGCAGGAACTGTCTTCACATCAAAAATGGAAAGGAAAAGGTGAAGGAAAACCTAAATCCTATCAGAAGTCCCAACATATGAATCAGTATCATGGGGACAATCAACAGAAGAAGTAATGTCCAATTTGCAAAAGAGGACATGAATTAAAGGATTGTTGGTATAACACTTATAAGAAAGGTTCATCAAGCAACTCTAGACCACAACAACAACAATATTACAAGGGACATTCTAACAACTATCACGGGTAGAAAAATGGGAACTGGAAAAGAAGACCCCACCAGCAAGGTAATATTGCTGAGCAACAAGAATAGTCAGACAATGAAGACTTCTTGTTCACTGCTCGATCAAGTGAACCATCCATGTCATCTAGTGATGTATGGTGCGTTGATTCGGGAGAAACTCGACATATGAGCAGCCACAGAGACTGGTTTATTTCGACGAGGGACACGCCATCAAAAAATCATGTTTCATTGGGAGATGATTCGTCATATACATTTCAGGGGATTGGGAACATCTCTCTACCCCTTGGTTCATGCAAATGCAGACTATCAGATGTCCTATATGTCCCTGGGTTGACAAAGAATCTTCTTTCAGTTAGTCAAATCCTAGATCACAACCTAAAAATTGACTTTGATAGTCAATCCGGCAAGAAAATGTGTTTGATTCGAGATAAATCAAGAGGCTCAAAAATAATTGCAAAATCCTCCAATGTGGGACGCATGTTCCAACTTGATTTTTTTTATAGAGATGATCGAGCACTTGTGGCTAAAAATTCCACCTCAGCACAGTTGTGGCATCTAAGATTTGGTCATGTTAGTTTTAAATATCTCGAAACACTTCACTGGCGTAATATGGTACATGGTCTACCTTCTCTTCAGAAGGATACAGACAAGTTTCCTCACTGCCTAGCAGGAAAACAACACAGGTCTTCATTCCAAAAGAGTACTTTTCAAGCTCATGGTAAACTTGACCTGGTTCATACCGATCTTTGCGGTCCGATGCAGCCAAGTCATTTTGGGTTCCAGTACTTCATGTTTTGTGTTAACGACTATTGGAGGAAAATGTGGATTTTTTGTCTTCGTAAGAAAAGTGAAGCATTTGAAACCATCAAAAAGTTCAAAGTAGCAGTTGAGAAAGAAACTAGTCGTCACATCAGAACTCTCCACTCAAATCGAGGGGGGGAATTCACCAGTGATGAGTTCAAAGACTACCTACAAACTCACGGGATTCGTTGACAAATGCCTCCTCCACACACACCGCAGCAAAATGGTTTTATTGAGAGAAGAAATCATACTATCATGGAAATGGTGCGATGCATAATTGATGATTCCAGACTTGCAAAGACATTTTGGGCAGAAGTAGCAAAAATAACAGTGTATTTGTTGAATAGAGCGCCCACAATTGCTCTTGATGGAATTACACCACAAGAAGCATGGTCAAAAAGGAAACCATCCATTGCACACCTCAGAGTATTCAGGTGCAAAGCAAGCATGCACATACCCAAATAGAACAGAAAGAAATTGGACATGAAGTCACAAAAAATCATCTTCATTGGGTACAGTGAAGAAACTCTTGGGTATAGATTGATGGATCCTAAGACCAAAAAATTCTACACCAGCAGAGATGTTGAGTTTTTTGAGAAGAAGGAAGCAGAGACTCCTCCTCTGGACTCACAAGATGTAGATTTTTTACCTATTGTAAAAATTGAAGCTAATGTTCCCTCAGAAGATGAAAGTGATGATGGGGATGATGGTGTTGATCAAATAGAACCACAACCCATGGGAATAGTTCAACGTATGCCTAAATGGTGTACAAGTACATTACGAGATGAAATATTGGATGCTCCACAGGATACATCCACCCCTGGACCACGGACTCGCAGTAAAGGAAGAGAAGAAGCTAACTTTGCTTTGATGAGTATATTTATTGAATCAGATGAGCCCTCTACAGTCCAGGAAGCCCTACAGTCAAAATATTGGAAAGATGCCATGGATTCTGAATATCAATCAGTGATGAAGAATAACACTTGGCAGCTTATTGATCTTCCACCAGGGAAGAAACCCATTGGATGCAGATGGATATTCAAAACTAAGTACAAAGCAGATGGGACAGTGGACAAGTACAAAGAAAGACTTGTAGCAAAGGGGTACGCACAAAAAGAAGGCATTGACTATGAGGAGACATTTTCTCCCACAGCTAAGATCAAAATGATCACGATGATCTTTGCTCTAGCTACTCAGTTTGGATGGAAAGTTCACCAAATGGATGTAAAAAGTGCCTTCCTAAATGGATATTTACAAGAAGAAGTCTACATGACTCAACCTGAGGGATATGTTGTACCTGGTCAAGAAACAAAGGTATGCAAACTCAGGGAATCTCTGTATGGCCTCAAACAGGCACCCCAGGCATGGTACATCAAGATTGATAAGAATCTCGTACAACATGGATTTGATAGAAATCCATACGATCCCAAACTCTACCTCAAAAAGCAAGGGGGGGAGATGGTGATTGTTGTTTTCTATGTCGACGATCTCGTCATCACTGGCAGTTCAGTGAGGATGATCGATGCAATGAAGAAAGATCTTAATCGATCATTCGACATGACCAATCTTGGGCTAATGTACTATTGTCTTGGATTAGAAGTGTGGCAGAAAGAGAATCATATTTTTGTTTCTCAGATGAAATATACCAAGACTATGCTCAAGAAGTTTAGGATGATGGATTGCACACCAATTGCTACACCTATGGAGAATAGATTACAGTTATCTCGTTCAGATCCATCTCCTGAGGTAAGTTCCACTCTCTATCGGCAGTTGATCGAGAGTCTCATTTACCTGACTTACACTAGACCAGATATCAACTTTGCAATAAGTTATCTATCCAGGTTCATGCAAGAACCCAAAGTTTGTCATTGGAAAGCAGCAAAGCGCATTTTGAGATTTCTCAAAGGATTAGAGGATCTTGGTCTAGAATAAAAGAAGAATGAAAACTTCTTCTTAACTGGATATTCAGATTCAGATCATGCGGGTAACATTGATGATAGAAAATCCACTTCTGGATTTGTATTCTTTATGGGATCTGGACCAATATCACGGGGAAGTAAGAAACAACACTTTGTTTCTCACTCTTCCATAGAAGCTGAGTATCGTTCTATAAGAGAAGCTGTCTGTGAAGCGATTTGGCTACGTCGCATACTGGAAGGAATTGGAATACCACAGGACAAACCGACCACCATGTATGTTGACAATGAAGGTGTTCTCAAACTTGTTCGCAATCCAATTTTTCACGAGAGAACAAAGCACATTGAGGTTCAAGTTCATTTCATATGCGAACATGTGTTGAAGCACAACATCCAGCCTCAATTTTGTCCAACTGCTGAACAACGAGTAGATATTTTCATAAAGTCACTTGCACATGACAAGTTCGAGTTGTTCAGAGAGTTTCTCTCCTCATCTCTTCAGACAATGCACAATTAAGGGGGGGAATGTTAGGATAAAATATTATTATCCTAATTAATTATGCATAGTATAATTATTTAATTAATTTTATTAATTAAATAATAATGGTTATTAAATTAACCATATTTTGTTACGTATTGTTATATGGTTCATAAACCATATTTTTCTTTCATAGATGTTGTTATATTGTTTTGAACAATATTTTTGTTTGTATTTAATTATTGCTTCCTGGATGTTATTGGAAGCTTGTGTATTTAGGAAATCGGTTCACCTCTGCAACTTAATCTTCTGTTTGTATTTGGCTATGCAATATCTATAAATATTGCAGCCCATTCTCTATATTTTTTTGGTTGATTGAGATTAATAAAACTAATCAGGCTTCCGTCCCTGTTTCTCAATCTACAAATTTTAATCATCGATCATGACCAAAACAACAACAATGACAATGACAAATCCAAACGCAAGGTCCAAAGCAAAACCCAGCTGGATATCAGAGTCAAAACCAAAGGCAACAGCCTAAAAATTTTAACTCTAACAACCAACAACCTTATTAAAAGTTTGGGACACAACAGGTTTTAAATCAACAGCCTCAAAGTTATAATCCCAATTTGTATTGTGGCTTCCACAAGATTCAAGACCACGATACTAGGACTTGTCGTGACTACAATAATTTCATGTAGCGTTTTCTATAATATCAAAAACAACTCTTTATAGATATTTTTTTAGCAAATTCTGTAATACCTATGCCAAACACTTATGCAGGGGAAATTTCCCCTCAAAACGCAACCCTCAAGATCTTTAATGATCCACTCCCAAACCATTCTAAAAATAACAGGCTAGATCCTAACAGAACAAACAAGGGTGTTATAACAGGAAACAATGATCACGAAGCTTCAACTTCATTAAATCCACTAGTCGCACCCCAACTAGGAACTTGACCTCAAACTAAGATTGTTGGCCTGGTGGAATTAGACACCGAGTTACCCATAGAAATCATAACAAGAACATGGGATTATTCTTCTCAACCAACTCCAAGTTATCCATTGGAGCCAGAAAACATTCAACAACCATTAGTAAAACCCATAGGAACCTACGATTTAGTTAATGACTTAACTAAAACCTTCTCTCACATTTCCTTTTTGGACATGTTAAATTATCCTATCCACAGGCTGCCCTCTTAGAAGCATTAGGCCTTTGTCATTTAATCAACATCATTCCTCATCCTGAAACACAAGTAAACCATGAGGAATTTGACGTTTATCCTCTGGGGCAGCCAAATAGGGATACTAAATTTATATTTGATATAAGAAAAATGCCAACAAATGCTGAGATTACATGAAGAGGTGACCCAGATTTACATTTGCTAGTATGGATTTATAATAATTATGTTAAATGTGCAATGGTTGATGATGGGGTAGTAGTTAACATAGTCCCCTTCACTTTTCTTCAAAAGTTAGGATATGGAGAGACAAACTATTCCACAACACGAAATATGTTAAGAGGATATAATAGCCTCAAGGCCACTTCAATTGGAACCATAGTTTTACCAGTCACTTTAGGACCCAAGACGGTCCTCACCAAATTTTATATTATAGATCGGGAAACCAACTACAATATGATCCTTGTTCAGCCATGGATACACCACATGAAGGCAATCCCTTCCATGTTATTCCAAGAAATAAGCTTTCTACACTTAGGGAAAATATTTTTAGCACAAGATGATCCAAAACCCTTCGATATACACCTAGTTGATTTAAATAAAATACCAGGCATTCACTACGAGTTTGAGCTCCCAACAAATCAAATCATCAAACTAATTAATTCGAAACCAAAAGAATAGTTGATACCCACCACAGAATTAGATAATACAAATCCATCCGAGGTCATTCCAGCACTAAAAAATGAGACCAATGTTATAAAAACAGTGTCACTAGGGACTACCACAAACTTTTTTGAGTTGTTAGAGAAAGACTTACCTATTCTCCTACCATTTGACTCTATTGGTATGGGAAACACCCTAGGAATTGCTTCTCTTCCACCAGAAAAAGTTTTTATGGTAGAAGTAACCAAAGCAAAAGAAATAGATATGAAAGATATCCCAACATCCATTTTCCAAGCAAGTATTGGACTCTCCACTTCGATGGAGCTAGATGTCACTTTGGAGCTAGGGCGGGGGTAACCTTTACTTCACCTGAGGGAAAGAACCTACCTTTCACCTTCAAATTAAACTTTAAATGTAAAAACAATGGGGCTGAGTATGAAGCTCTCCTCCTTGGCCTCATCCTAGCCAAAAGAATGGGTGTCTATAATGTTAGAGTGCTAGGAGACTCGCAACTAGTTACAAACCAAGTCTTTGAAGTATCTAAAACTAGGGATGAACATTTACAACTATACAAAATAGTGGTGTTAGATCTAAGTAATTGATTTAACTTCATATCAATTGAAGCAATCCCACAAGAGCAGAACCTTCTCGCAGACTTGATAGTAACCTCAGCTTCCGGTTTCACTCCAAACAGTGAGTTGCAAGATACAAATTTCACAGTATCACTTCGTACCGAACCATTAGTGCATAAAATACCAACAAACTCACTCCTGACTCATGGGGAAGTTGAGGATGATTTTTCTATCATGGATCACTTTGACAATGATAGAGTCACTCTCGAATATCTAAACGCCTATCTGGAGCTACACCTTGCTCACCATATAGTTGATCTTTCCCTTATACCACATTCCTCTTCCTATTTTGGAAATCCCATGGTAGAGTCTCCTCCACAGAAGGACCTCGATATCTATGAGATAGAAAATGGAGAAATATTAGAACTACCTCCAACCCCACCTGAATTTGATAAAGGTAACGCTTCTTTAATAGAAGAAATCATTGACATAAACATTGGAATAGAGCAGGAACCAAAAATTTTGAAGTTGGGATCCTCGTTAACTTCAGAGGAGATAGAAATACACAAAAAATCCTCAAATAACATCAAAAGGATTTTGCATTTAACTATAAAGAAATGACGGGCATCGCACCACATGTTGTGGTACATAATGTTGTCACTAAATCAGATGCAAAACCAATTAAACAGAAGTCAAGACCAATGAAGCCAAAAGTGGCTCTCATGGTAAAAGAGGAAGTAATAAAACTTCTCCATGTAGGATTTATCAAGCCTGTTGACTATTCACAATGGGTATCTAATATTGTCCACGTCCTAAAAAAGAATGGGAAGATATGAATTTGCATAGATTTTTGGGATATTAACAAAACTTGTCCCAAGGATGACTTCCCATTACCATCCATTAACATTATCATTGATGTAACAGATGGATTTGAATTGTTGTCCCGCATGGATGGGTTCTTAGGGTATAATCAGCTTAAAATATCTGAACAAGATCAAGCCAAAACTACATTTATAACTCCCTGGGGAACTTATTGCTACGTTGTCATGCCATTTGGTCTTAAGAACACTAGTGCTACGTATCAGTGGGCAATGACATATATATTCCATGATCTTATCCATAAATTTGTGAAATCCTATGTGGATGACTTGTTGGGTAAGGCTAAGAAATGTTTTGATCATCCAGAAGTTATCTGTATCATCCTCTCATGATTAATTGAATATGGTGTCACATTAAACCCAGAGAAGTGCGTGTTTGGTGTGAGAGGAGGCAAACTTTTAGGCTACCTTATATCTTCATGAGGGATTGATGTTGATCCAGCCAAAATATGGGTTGTTCTCGAAATGATCCCACCATCACACGAGTTTGGAATCAGGTCATTTCTTGGGAAACTCGGTGTAATCCAAAGGTTCATCCCCGATTTAAGTTTTGTCATTCATCCAATCAATAATCTATTAAAGAAAGATTATAGCATTGATTGGACTAAAGAATGCAACAAGGCCTTCAAAGCAGTTAATCACTTCTTATTGTCTCCACCTACACTAATGCCTCCCAAACTAGACTACCCTCTGATACTATACTCACGAGCCACTCATGTCTCACTAGCCTGCATGCTGGCTCAAGAAGACAATGATAAATGAGAACATGCGGTCTATTTCATCAGTCGAATGTTGCTCAATTATAAAACATGCTATACATAGGTAGAGAGAGAATTCCTTACCATAGTCTTTGCAAAAAAACATTTAAGACAATACATGTTAAACCAAGAAACAAGGGTCATTGTAAAGACAGATCGTTTATGAATGTTTCTCATGCAAGGATCTTTATCTAAAAAGGTTGGATGTCTCATAACCTTAATGGGTGAATTTGAGTTGACATTCATAAACCGAAAATATGATAAGGGACGAATCATTGTAGATTGGTTAGCTGACAATCCACTAGATGGAGGTGATCTGGTAAATCTAGACTTTCCTGATGAGTGTGTATACTTCGTCGAAACTAGGCCCCCCATCTCCATCTCTACATGCCCCTGGTACATTGATATCATAAATTTTATCATAGACCACGCATACCCAAAAGGTGCCACATCACAACAAAGAAGGCGGTTATGCATTATTACCACTAAACATGTTGTTTTAGAATAGGTACTCTATCATAAAGCCTTTGACAACATTCTTCTAAGATACGTCGACATAAAAGAATCAAATAAGATTCTTCATGAATCCCACAGTGGGATATGTGGAAGCCACTTCGGTGGTAACGCCACCTCTAGTAAAATACATTAGATGTGCTATTTTTGGCCCACTCTTGAGCATGACGTAGTGGAATTTGTATATAAGTGCCACAAATGCCAAGAATTCTCTCACGAGATTCACATGACAGCAAAATCCCTGCAACCAATAGTAACCCCATGGCCCTTCTCCACGTGGGGTCTGGACTTGATAGGAAAATTCTCTCCCTCATCATCTTATGGCCATAATTTTATAATTACAACCATGGAATATTCTACCAAATGGGTGGAGGCCATGCCCCTCACAACCATACCAGGTTCGGTAATTGCCAAATTCCTTCTAAACAAAATCATTTGCAGGTATGGTGTCCCACAAGTCATTATATCTGATAATGCCACATCCTTTAAAAATGATGAGGTCCGTGAGTTATGTAGAAAATTCAAAATAAATCATCACACGGCCTCTCTTTACTACCCTCAAGCCAATGGGTAGGCCAAAGCGACAAAAAAAACGTTAAAGGCTATTCTCCTCAAAGCAGTCAAGGAGAACAAGCGAGATTGGCATTTAAAACTATATCCAGCCTTGTGGGCCCATTTAACCTCAATAAGAACACCAACAGGAGAAACTCCTTTCTCGTTGGTATCAGGGCAGAAGCAGTTATCCCGCTTGAGGTTGAAATAACCAGTCGTTGTATCTCATTACAAGGGATTTTTGACAAAGAAGCTTACAGGGAGGCATGCCTCTCTCAACTAGAAAGCCTTGACGAGGCTAGACTAAATGCCAAACAATGGCATAGAGCCTATGCCGACTGGATGTGTCGGAAGTATAACAAAAATGTCTATGAGTGATAAATATATGAGGGAGATCTAGTTTTAATACTAGATAACCAGATCAATAAGAAAACCGGCAAAGGAAGGAATTTCTGGCCCAAGTGGTTGAGCCCATACAAATTCATGAAGGACTACAGAAATGGTGTGTATATTTTGTGCACACTAGAAGGTGAGTAATTCAATGAAATGATCAATTCATTACATCTTAAATGGTTTTATGCATAAGACATCAGAATCACCACTTGTACATTATACCTACCTACATTGCAATAGTCATTTAGTTGTTTCATTTTGTCCACTCATTTCATAAAAATTTTAGTCCAGGAGCTTACTCTTAAGCAATCTGTTACAAATTTCTGAAAATATTGGCAAAGGCATTCAAAACACATCTCTTCAAACATCATCAAGTATTTTCAAATCTTCTCATCAAGTTTGATAGACAAGTATTGACGAAAACCATACCAAATCCTGCATACTTGGTTTTTCTCTTTCTTTGTACTATGTGAAGTTGTCCTTACCTACGGTCTATTCTAGAAGCTTCCTGGTGTCACATCTATCCCTATTAAACCTCTTTCAAAGAAAGGATGTCCCAAAGTCATAGATAAGAAATCTCAAAATCAAATGGAATCAAAAGTACCAAGCAAACAAAATATTTTAGTTTACACACTTCTTTGCCCCACCAACCTTCGGTGATAAGCCCACATCTCTTACTAGTGGTTCAAGGTTGAGAAAGGAAATAAGTGCCCTTACTCGCCTATATCTTGCCTTTGGTGACAAACCCATGCTTTTTACTAGTGGCATGAGGTAGGGTGTGGGGAATACATTCACACAAATTAAGAAATCTTCGTATGCTAGAAGCACAAATAAAATTCTATTAAGAGAAGATAAATTTCCAAACTCCAAAAGAGATCAAATCCTCAAAACTAGATTTTATCAACCAGGTTGCCATTTATAAATCTAAGCCTAGATAAATTGGAAAGTAAATGGCCTTCTAAGCTTGGTGGTAGTTTTGAATAGGGTAAGTGTGTAGGTCTAAGTTTTGTTTATGTTACTGGTTTTTCTATCTCTCATCATTCCATTCATTCAAACTCATATAATTTGTGCCCTTCCTAACTCTTAGTGTAGAGCCCTCGCATCTTACTAGTTGTGTAGAGCTAGGAATGGGGCAAGTTCATCTCTTTATCACCTTACATTCATCATGTTTTTCCAACATAAGAATAAATCACAGACATTACCCAAATAGGTCGAAAGTTCAAAGCTACCATATGTTTGTATTATCTCATATCAACATTACAAAACATACAAAGTAAAAGATTATGTTTATTATCATTTGTCATCCATTGCATTCATTCTGAAAAACATGAAAACAAATACTCTAAAAACATCTAGTAGACATGTGGAAACAAGTCACAAAATTCTAGGCACCAAAATTCTAGATCCAAATATATATATATATATATATATATAAATCAAGTTTCATATACAATGCCATCATGCACTAGGCATGGTCAAAATGCTCAATGAGCCTGAAAAGTACAACAACACTCATATAGATATCTGACAAAACACTACAAAAATGGCCTCTCAATCCCTATGGGATCCCTTAGAAGGTGTACAACCATGTCTAGGACTCCAGCTACGTCGGTGCTCCAAATGCACTGAGGGCTCGCGGTCATGGCCAGTAGCTGCCATCTCACTGTGAGAATGACTCCTCCTCATCAAGCACTCAATCATCTTATATCTAGCTACCTCGGCATGGAGAAAATTCATGACCTTCATGGCATGCCAGATAGAGGCAAAAAAATCAGTATGCCTATCAACTGTTGAAGGCTCCCCAACATCCACAGAAATCCCAGCACGAGTCTTCTCTGAGGGGAGAAACAAGGTATCTATACATAATCGACAAATCAAGTCTCGCCACTCATCAACAGTCACTGTAAATAAAGGAGAAAACAAGTTATAAAATGATCAAAGATAAAACCAAGATAAATGAAACAAAACTAATTAAAAACTAAGACAAATCTAACTAAAACAAAGTCAAGAGAAGAGTAGTAACTCACTCAGATCGTCATGCTGCAAGGAAGGATCTCTGGGATCCACGCCTACCACTGATGCCGTTATGGACTGGTGTCCCTCCGGAATCACCATCTCCCCCTAAATCCTAAGAGAGAAACTCCTCTGAGACCAGAGTCACCCTCTCTGCACTCTGTTCCACCCTCTTGGCCCGTAGGATCTCCTGAGTATCATGCCACTCAGGATCACTATCTTCCTCCCCACCAGTCCCACCGATCTCCATCTCCTCTATCTCCTCCTCTGTATCTCCCATAGTGAAATCCTCAGACTCAGAGTCCATTTCAATGGGTTCATCGTTGCTATGGATGGGACCAATGGCAATCCAAAGTAAAGGTGCCTGAGGAGCATTGGCTCTCCCTCGAGCACGTACCACTCTCCTGGCCGTGATAGTAACACCAAGGGTAACAATAGTCGAACCCTGACCTCTAAGACCTCCCCGAGCCTCACAAATAGATCTATACACTAGCTTCACTAGAGGAAACATGTCAATATAGGGGAGGCTGAACTGATTTGGTAATATATCAAAGGGGTGGATCTCCAACTTCCCCGCCCTGTCTACCAGCTGACTGGTAGTCTGACGAGCAATCAATGTAACGGTATCCTCTCCCCATAGCCCTGCCAAGGCCTAATAAGGAGTGCCCTCCATATCTACAGTGTTCAAAGAGGCCACTTGTTGGTGGGGTGCTCTAAGAATAGTCATCCCTTTCCACCTCACTGCCCTGAAGGCCCCGGGATCCTCTACCTCTACACCTTTCCCATACATAGTGATATGCTCATGCACCCAACTCATGACAAGAGTCGGGTGGCTTAGTGATTGTCCTTGTAGTTAGACCACCCTATACAAATAATGGTAGATGGTCCTGAGGATGTCTGATCCCCAAGCGTAGAAATGTCCATGGCCCTAAATCTGTGTAATAATGGGGGCCTAGCAATATAAGAAAGTGTATCCTCCCTTGTCCCCAATAAACCTCGAAGCAAGGATACCCATGATGGACTTACGGAGCACAGGAATGTCTGTCACAAAAATGGAATGGATCCTCACCCCCTTCTTTGAACCCATCGAAACAACTGCATCCTCCATGTATGTGGCCCATTGAACCACCTTAGATCTCGATACTGTTGTCTTAAGAGATAGCTACTGCCCAAGGATCGGAACCCCCAGTATACAGTAAACATCATCTAGGGTGATGGTCCACTCACCCCTAAATCCTGCCAATTAGAAGGTGTTCCAATCCACATCCCAGTATGAGAATAAGTCACATAGTATGTGACTAGTAGGAGCAACATGAGGGACCTGTGCAATCCTCCAAATGCTAGCCCTCTGAAGGATATCTCGCTCTGCCTGAGAGAGTGCCTCTAACACTGTTGGGAGCCAATCACACTCCCTCTCCCGACTCCATCTAATATACTCCTCCTCCTTCTGCATATACCCAAAAACATAAAAAAGGAGTTAGTATCAAAATTTGATTGGAAAAACTATCAAAAACATGTAAAAATGCTACAAATGCAAAAATAAATTAAGTAAAGCTTTGTTTTTTCTTTCTGTCGCAAACCACCACCCTGTACAGAGTGACGGTTCCGTAACCGCCACCTTCTAAGGTGGCGGTCCTATCCCGAACCCCCAAATGGCTTGAATGCCCTAAAAATGCCTACAAAAAGGCAAAATTCACCATTTTAGCTAAAATAAAGACCTACCCTATGCACGCCTCCGCTAGAGACTCATTTAAAACTAGTATTTTCAAAAATACCTCCCCCCCAAGACAAAGATTTCATCATTTCCATATTTTAGGTTCAAAAACAATAAATTGAGAAGAACTGACCTGAGACTTTATGGGTCAATGTTCCACTCTCGGAGGCATGATTGTTATCTCACCACAAACATTTTGACTATACTCTCGTTGAAAACCATCACCGTGGGTCCCAGAGCTCAAAAACTATCAAATCAATCTGCATAAATGAATAGTAAAATGAGTTCATTTTATATATATATAGCTTTCTAAAATTTATTTTTAATGTCTTTCGTAGGGTTGGAGCATCGACGGAGGTAAGTTTTAAACCTCACGTATATGGTAAGTCCTATTTTCATATCAATTTATCCTTATTTCTCAAATTATTTTATCTAGTTGCACATGAGTCCCCTTTTTCATTTTACAGATAATGGGATATTCGATGGTGACTTTCCAACACACGGGTGTGTCAGGTATAACTCCTAACTCTTGATTTCGGGACCGCCATACTCGGATCCACCGTTTTACACCTCTTCCTGGCTAAGTTGCTTCTACGAGGGGGAAATATGTACATACCCAAAATTGTAGGGTACTGCACTACCAAAAAAGATGTTACACATACCCCAATGATGATACAGGTGTCCTCGCAAGGTGTTTAGGATCCAAAAAAGCTCACCAGGTATACGTGTGTATCCCGTATGCCTCACTTGCGCTCCGCATGCTTTGTTTTTCCCTCTGCCCCTCTTTTTTCTTGCATTTTGGTCTTCAGTGACGAGACCGCCACCCTGCCTGGGTGGTGGTCCCGTGACCACCACCTAGGATAGGGCAGCGGTCCCGTAACTGCCACCCTACACAGGGTGGCGATCTTGTTCGCATTTTCTAGATTCTTCTGACAATCGCATCAAATGTAAATATTAAATTTCTACCCACATTCTTTAGCTACTTTTCTTTGCATTTATGTTTTGGCCACCCTATGAATAGTGTTTTCCCTTTGTTTATAGTAAAAGAGTTCAATTGAGAGTTACCCTTTGGTAAATGCATTTAATATAAATAGCCAACTTGTTTTCAAACAAATGTCCCCTCACCTTCTCAATTCTATTATTCAGTATTTTGAATTTCTCAATTAGAATCCCCATAGTTTCATGTTTTTCTTCCATTATTAGTTTTCCTTTGTTGTTTAGAGGTCATTCGATCTTCTTGTTTCAGTCTTGCTTCATCACTGTTACATGCAAGTGAGTTTAGAGTAAAATAGTTTAATTTGTATATTGGAATCCACTAGAGTTATAGGTTTTGTTCATCACAAACGATAGTGTCAAAATATCTCGACGTATTTGTTATGTATTTCTGTAATAAATCCCGCTAGGAATAACATAGTCAAGCTCTGTTCACTTGTGCTATCCCTCTCCTACTCACATTGTATTCAGTTTATATCCAAAGCTGCCATTGTTCGAATACCTTCTTCTGTTGATGCTACCATATACACACTTTTCTAGATTCATGAGAACATGAAGGAACGAGGAGATCACACTGAGGGGATGAAATCACACACAATTGGATTTACCACTTTTCTGTAAATGTCAGGTTTGAGATATCAAATTTCTAGTTACAACGTATTAAATAGAGTAGTAAATTATTTTATTTCAGTTAAAAATTCACTCTCGATATCACCAGGGAAGCTGTGGGGATTGATAGTTTCTAAGAAACTGTGATTCATTCCTCACTTCTGAGGTAGGATCGAGAGTCTTTCAAATTAAAATAATTATTTTCTTAGATATTTAGGATAAAATCACAACTGCACAGGAAAATAGCCATACTAGGCTATTTTGTTTGTTTTAAATTCTATTACTAGATTAGTTTTTCATTTTCTAAATATACTATAATATCTGCTCTTTAATTCCATTAAGATAAGTCATCGAAAATACAAAAATAGAAGATATATGCATAGTATAAATACATCTTTCTTAATTAGTTTATTAATCTTAGTTAAAAGTTGAAACATTTTGTATGACAATCACATGACCTAGAGAGCCTAGAGAATATATATTTGAATCGATAGTGCTTCAACCAAATCTACCCATAACATTAGTTGATATAGATCAAGACCTTAGAATACAGGTCTTTCGAGCAATGACAAACCTATAAGCAATTAGTGAACAAATGAGAGGGTTAAATATCAAAGACGACAAGGCATACACATTTTGGTCAAATCATCCTAACTATAGACTGTCTTGATAAAATATATGAATGATTGTATAAGGATTCGAAAGAGAACAAGTATTTGGTTGCGATCCTTTACTTCCACAACCTGACATAGGAGACCTCCTCATTGACATAGATACTAGCTTACACATTCAAGTTGCCAGAACACTTATAAGGTATTCTAAGAAACTTATACAACTTCTAGTTCTAAACATAGAGGCTAAAAAGGCATATGCTTACTAGATAGTCGAAAGAAGGGATTGATTCTTCACATGACCATAATAGGTCCACAAAAACCATGAACTCATGGTTGCGATCCCCAAGTCCCACAACCCAACAGGCCTACAAATAAGTTAAGCATTGACACTGGTTTATGAATGTTGGTATTTAGATCCTCACCACTCCCGCTAAATATCATCACATAGTTCTCCGTATTAAATATAGAAGCCAATCAATCTAATATTTTCTGAACTAGACCAGAAAACCACCCATAGTTCACTACAAATCCACTAAACCTCCTATCACCATTTTCATGACCTTGTCTAGAGATATATACGAAGCTCCCACAGGTAACTTCCCACGTATCCAACAACCAAGAAACAGGATCTCAGCAGAGCTCGACATTGATTGGAGCCTCTGAGAAACTATTATATCTGAAAAATCCATTACACCAATTTAGAGTAGGAGGGCCTTCTTTGCCTTAGATTCACATATTCCATTATTGCGTATTCAGGATATAAGATTACCCGATTATCTTATTTGTATACATTCATATTGAACATTCACTAGTTGTCTCAGCACGACCTCGAGAGGTTAGGTATGAGGAAGAGGTACTTGTAGATTCCCATGCTCGCATGTCACTTTTCCATCATATAGAGACCCAGTTGATCGGCTATTTTCTTGGGCATTTGAAAACTACTTGCCCCAGAATCAATCATATAATTTTGCACCAATTTGTCTCCAATGATCAATGAAACATAGAATGGAGGAGGTCTTAGGTTATTACCTTTTTTTCCTCGATGGCTTTCCCCATGTTGAGCTGTATTGGTAAGCACTTTCTCTTGTTGGTTATGGGTGTGATTTGAGCTTGATTAATTTTGTATAGCAATCTCCAATAGATCCCTCTGCCTTGGAATGGCCAATGACTCCCAGAGTGAAATTTTCACACTTTTCCTCTTCATTTTCTCAATAATATCTAATGATCTATCCTTTTTCTTCCCCTTCCTAGGAACATTTTTTCTTGCACATGGGTTGTTACAACCGGTGCTTGAGTGGATTTGGAAGGTGGCTTGGATTGGTTCTGCATGTTTAGAGTTATATTTGTAGCACCAAAACCTTGTGGAGTGATGGAAGGTTGAGGTTCACCTGATTTCAATGGCTGGCCTTCTCCAATATTTCTCTTTTTGGACCATGTATTGGCAACTACACTTTTAGGAGGGAACTAATTCATCCCACAAAAATCCTCAACTTGGCAATTAACAAGCATAGTTTCACTTGGAGGTCCCTCTTGTTGAGCTAATTGCTACTGATCTCTTTCTTGGCTAGGTTCCTGTGACACCATATTGGTTTGTGCCATCAAGACCTGATTTAGTGCACCATTAAAGTGCATTTATTGGTTAGGTGGTTGATTACATGGGAAACACCATTCATACTCTTGTGTCATGTTATTCTATGCTAGAACCAATGTCCTTGATGTTGAAGCTGTGTTTGGGTCATACGATCTAAAAGGTCTAGTAGCTTGAGGTTTTCCTTGGTGTTAACTCCAATTTACTTTCTAGGCTAGCAATCTATTTTACTGATATGGAGGTCTAAACTGATACTTATCCTGGGGCTGATATGGTCTAGAACTCTAAGCCTGCTATCTTTTGATGGTTACTATCTCATTTCCTAGGTTTTGTAACTATTTCATGACTTCCTGGAGTTTCTTAGAGGTGTTAGATGATGAAAGTGGAGGCTTCATCTGAACATGATTCCTGGGGGTGGGTATAGGAGCTAATGTGGGTGTTTTGGCTGGTACCTGGGTTTCTGAATCAGGGTACAGAGGCATGGATGGCCTAGGAGTGATTTTTCCATCCTGAATCAAACAATTCTCAGCCCCTATGGAAAGGCTATAAGCTACAGGTAAAATTTTTTCCCCCCATTGACTAAATCATTAAAGAAATATCAGAATTTAAATCCCTAAGAATGTATAAGAAGGAACCTTCGTTAGTGGGCTTTATTGCTGTTGGAATCATGTCCCAGGTTTGTTGAAATATTAGGTTGAAATCCGTTAGTTTATTTTTTAGGTGTTCTCTTAATTGTTGTTAGTTTTTCCAACAAATATAAGTTATCACCTTTTTCTCCAAACTAGCTTATGAAGAGCTATGTACACAGCTGGTTCCAATTTTGAATAAAGCATGCTTCAAGGCTCCTGAACCATTGTGAAGCTTTACCTTTGAGTGAAGACGTGAGCAACTTGACTGTAATGTCCCATCTCATGGATTTCATGGATTGTACAGACAATTTGCAATATCTTGGACATGATCACCAGGAGAAGTCTAGTTTTCCCTAGTGAAATATGGTATGCTCTTTAATACTACTATCGGGACTAGAGTTTTGTGCATTCAGCAGCGAATGGGACTACTGCCAGTGAAATTGACAGAAGGATTTAGCTGAGCCATCCTGATTGGCTTGATCACCCCTCTTTGATTGAAATAATGGTCTGCTGGGAGGGAGGTGTCGATAAGGCTTTGTTTGGTGGGGATAGAGAGTATTTGGGCTCTGCTTCCTCCCCTCCCTCTCTCTGCGGATAAGTATAGATAGAACAATAATCCCTCCTCTCTAGTTCTTGACCGTGTTTGTATTATTCTCATGAACTTGCTTGGACTGCTGAAACTAATGGATTTGTTTCTTTTGGAGTTGCCAGATGTATTAATTTTAAAACTTATTAAAAGTTAGAATCACAGCAAGTGCACATCAATCTTACTATAATAATATGGAGACTTCTCTATCCCACCTGGTGTGCTAAAACTATTAGTAGAAAATCACAGCATCCACCAAATAAGTTCTATAGATATGATTTTTCTAAGGAAGAGTCATTTGGTGTGATCCACATAACATTGAATTTTCCGCAAGGTGTGGGACCTTGCAAATTGAAAAATCTCTCGAGATTAAAGGTTGGTTTCCTATTCCTCTATTGAGGTGCATATGTGAGAACTTGCAGAGGATCTATCTCTATACCTGATCTAAAATTTGCCAAGGAGACATGGCATATAAAGGGATATAAGAAATAAAAAATAACTAAACTACAAGGTGATGCACTGAAGGAATGATGAACACTAGGTTTTCTCATAGACACAAACCAACAAAATACATACAATAATCAAGCACAGATAACCAGATTTATAATGAAAGACTACATGCAAGCAAAAGGGGATAGAAATGATCTAGAATTGATAAAATACATGTATCTGTTATTGCTCTGCATATTGATACAATGCATTACAAAATATACAGGAGGTAAGAAACATATTGTAATTTTAATGGAAGGGCCTGGACTCCATGAATTTCATTTTCTAGAAGGAAAGGGGAGCCTGTAAAAAAAAATAATGTCCAACCCGTTTACAAACGAGTTCTCGAGCCTTTATTTATAGATTTGATACAGATGGGTTAAAAAGAGAGAAGTGAAAAAAAAAAATAGCTCCAAAGCTCAACCACCACTATTTAATGTCTCCCATAAAATCTATTCCAAATCTATCTTGACTACATTAGACTCCTTATTCGACACCTAAAAGGAGGAAGAAATAGGCAGAACAAGATCAAATTTGATTTGGTTGTTGAGGGCAAAGAAGATCTTACATTAAAGGCCCGAAGATTTGTTTCTCCATTTTTCACTTACCAAGGCCTAAAAAATGATTTTTTAATGTTTCCCATGGTGTAGAGGACGTTGAGATGCTTCCAATGGTTTAATATTTGCAATATTTTGAGCCCTGAGTCGAAAGATATGTCCCCTTCGAAGTTTGTATCGGGTGCATACAAATGGGTGGGAAAACAGTCTGAAAAATGGGTCTCCTTTTTTAATATGGGGCACGTGGCAGCCAGATTAGGTTAAAATCATGTTTGCGGGTCCGTCATTTATCTTTTTTCCCCTTTTTCCACAAAAAATGCAAAACTCAGAAAACCCCCACAGCCCTGATGCTCTTCTTGAAACATGTGGCACCCTTTGATTGGTTGGTGGAGATGCACTTTAATTTATATCTCTGTGACTTTTGACCAAAGGTAAATTTTCACGTTTTCAGCCTCTGACTTCCCGCTTTGACCTTGACTCAGGCTCAAATGTTGACTTTTTCCTTTGGGCAGAGTTGCGGCCCATTTTGCAAATTTTACACCTTTGGAAGAATAAGTGGCAAAAAAACCAACTTTCCCCCTGATGGCCCACTTTAGCACTGCTAGTTTAGGCTTATCACATGGCGTTTCCTCCATTGCTTGCCCAATTTCTATGTTTTTCGCTAAGGCTTTTTCTTGGTGCAGGGTCATATCTCTTGACCTGGGACAGCGCGGGAAGTCTGGAACTCATTCTAGAAACTCATCTCCATCCAATCATTGAATTAGCACCATTTAGACACGTGGCAGCCTCTGCTAGCCTTCCCCTAGCATTGACTATTCAACTGACTCTGCCCCCTTTTGATACTAGACACGTGGAGGCACCACACTCGCTTCAAAGCCCTGATATAAAATTTTTCCTTTTAAGGAGCATCGAGTTGACACAGTTGGCAGCCTCTGCAAGCTCTATGGACTTTTCAACGGTCCCTTTTATCCTATTAAACTTTGGGCCATGTGGAGAGCTTGCACTCATTTGGGTCTCCACATTTGGGCTAACTCTTGGAAATGTGCTATGCTGATACTTGGTGACCTTCTACTTGCACTTTATACTTAGCCAACTATTTTAAACCTACCTTGTCTAGCTTTTCACTCTATTGACCGTTTGAGCCTGTCTCCATTTCGGTCTGGGACATGTGGAGATGTGACACTTGTTTAAGTCTCTATTTATGCATTCATCTTTAGGGAAGCATCGTTAGGACACGTGGCTCTCTCTACTGGTTCTTTTATACTTAGTCAATTTTTGACTCTTTCCTTAACAGTTTTGAGCCCGAAAAAATTTGAAAATTCACCAATTTTTCCCCTTCTTGCTCCTGGTTCCTTTGCGGCACCGCCCTTTCTTTTTCTGACCCTGTTATTCCATTGTTGAATATACCTATAACTTGAATAATAGATTTAAGACATGGAGATGGCTTGAAAAAATTGTTTCTTTTTGCATAGGGCCATTTAATCTTTCTCAACCCCTGCCACTCCATTGTTGAGTTCTTCTATGACCTATCTTACAAGATATGAACGAGTTTTCTCAGGTTCTTTCTATGTGGGGTCATGGCTGATCCAATATGGATAATTTTCCCAGGGGGTGAACATATGGATGACTAGAGAGCAACATAATACCGCAGGTACAGTTTCTTCCTCTTCTCTTGATAAAATCTCTTGAATGCAAGAGTACTTATTCAATCCCAGAACTAGCAAATGGTTTACTAATATGGCGAGCCAAGCTTCTAATGCTTTCATTGCTAATCAGTTTGGACTTACATGACCATGATCAAATTTTTTTTCCATATCCCGTCAAGAAATATTTTCTTGGAAAATGGTATATATTTTTTTTGTATCAAACATGTAACAAGATATTTCCTATCCATGTCGAAGAGAAAAAGGGTGATGAGCTAGTATTTTAGGGATTCCACGAAACTGCCCTAACTGGTCATATGAGTATGAGTTCCTCAAACTGGAAATGGGTTTTCTAGAGCTAGTTAGTCATAATTAAACAAGTGAGACTTCCATGCAAAAACTGAAATTGGTGGCCTATAAAAGACATTTGGGTAGAGTCCTCCCCCATTCTGTATCGATGTTCCTGAACCATAGCATTTACAACTACAACAGTCAAATAAAATTCCTTTACCTTTTACTATGTTGGACGTTCCACCTATTCCAAATCTCACATTGTTCAGGGACCATATAGGGGGGGTTTTCTAGAACAAAATTCAAGATCTTCAATCTTTAAGTGCCTCCTAAAAAGTACATTTTCTTGAAAGTTTCTAATAGTTGTTTCAAGAAAACCATGGTGAAGTGAGATACAACGGTCGATTGGCCTCATATGAAAATTTTCTCTTGCTGTAACTATCCCCACTAACTATTAGAATGTACATATGATATCTTGGTTTCTGCGTGTTAAAGCATGTGGACCTCTCAAAGTAAAATGCTTGCATTAGTTAGCAAGTAAAACTCTACAAGATGGATGTGTCTAACTTTGGGAGGTAGGAAATTCCCTGATAGGATGTATGTGACGACATCTGCTACCTCTCACCAGTCCTGCCGGACCATTAAAGTTTCCAACCACTCCCACTCAACTATCTCAACGTTTTCCCTCCTTTTATGGAATTGTTTTTTCAGTCTTTGTTTGAGGTATAACTTGGTTAATTTAAAACAGAATGTTGGTGCACTACATTAACCTCCCATTATAAAAACATCATCCTCATTGGGACACAATATCAAAGTTCAAAGGGTAGGAAGGAAATAAATTCAAGTATATTACACATGTGGCTTAACAAAACAACTTATCGGTACAATACGACCACAAGGAAACAACCTGATTTTGGTACGGTAACCATGCTTGAGAATTTTGAATGTTTTAGTGGGGTATGAGGCAGTTCTCTTGGTAATGTTATCATTAAGTTAGTCTTTTCCTTTACTTTATTTCCTATTCTAACCAGATCTTAATATTCCATTGATTTCAATATCTTTAGTTTATTTATATGTGGATTCTGTGTGCCCAATAGAAACAGACATCCCAGACATCTTCTTACATAAACTGCAACTACAACACAAATCATGCCCACGAGACATCTTGTCACATACTGTTCATGGATGTATCACATCACAATGATTTTATCTAACTCCTCCATTTAGGAACAGGGTAAAGGATGCTAGTCCAGGCTATGAAGCTCAAATAAGTTCCATTGCAATTGATAGGTTCACATGGCCTAGATCTAACACAAACAAGTTTGACTAACAAATAACCTGCTATCGTGATGTTCCATACAAGAGGTCACCATTGGTGAATTTAGTATGACCCAAATACCATGACTATACCCAGCACATGCTTAAAAATTTAGCATAGATATCTAATAGTATACTATCAACCCAGGGGAATGTCAGAGAAATTAAACATAACAATTATCCAACAATGAATTTCACAATAGTGCACATAACTCATAACACAAACTCCATTTTGTCACATGCACAGTTGACAATCATGATATCATAACCACCAGGTATATCTCCCAAATAATACAAACTCAAGAATACATATACCTCCAAAGAATAATATAACAACTTCATTTGACCTCCTAAAGACCATAGAAAAATCCATACATATCACCTCTCAGCAGCATCAAATAAACAATACATATACCTCCACAAAGAGGATCACATGAACAGATTCCATATACCCTCCCAAAGCATCAATCAGTGCCCACACAGTATCTATTATGCCATCCCTTAGGTCTCTTAGTAGCATCTTGCAAGTACTCTTAATAGCAGAAAACTCCCATGGAGACGTCTATTATGCCTCTGCGAAAGGTGTACAGTTTCATGAGGCACAATGCCCTAAAGTAATTAAAAAAAAGATACATTTTCCTTTTAGCTCCACAAAAGAGGTTAGATCACCTTATGGCCTCTGGGCACATAAGGTTGAACAGCCACTCTCTAACTCTTCAAGTGCACATAATTAGACATTCGTGGTTGAATGAAAACAACCACTAGTTAGTCTTCTAACTCCATATGGGGAATACCCCTATACAACATGTAGCGGGTCCCATAGGTTCGACCACTCGATGGTGAATCCTATGACCCTATTCTAACTTATTATAACATTAGAACCAGCGATAACAGATCCTATATCAAATACCAAGTGGAGCCAACAAGTGATACGAAGTCCTTGGATGCTAAAAGGCTATAAAACTTTTAACCTCTGACATCACTACAATTATCCAAGAACTCCCAAACCATCATATTAAGTTGGGTCAAATTAGTTAATTGTTATGGATCTCATACGATTTCTTGTATTCTTAGTGCAACAAAAAAATATATGCCTGAAAGGGATATAAGGGAGGATGTCACCTCACACTCTCAATTTCTAGTTCTTACAAGAAATATGGAAAGTGTTCAATTTACGTGGTAGGGAAGGAAGATGTCCTTCTGAGTATCAACCACTTACTAATAAGGCATTATGTGTCCTTATACGGTCACCTAAGGGGGGGTACTCAACGAGTTGTTGGCACTTGAAACATCGATCCTCGACTCATAGTATATCATAGCAAGTAATACAACTGTCATCATTTACTATATATATATCATATATTGCCACCACTTGCTAACAAGGCTTAACATAATCAGTAATCACATAGGTTAAATCCATTTATATAACTATGATTAGGTTGAGATAAAGGAGGAAAATTTTACTAATCTATATATCTTGAACCTAAGGTGTCCATCAAACTCCTAATATGCATGATCCAACTCGATGCGAAGTAACTACCAAACATAACCATAACGAGGGCAAAAGTTGGTTTTCCACCCTATGTAAGGCTCCACTTAATATCTCATACTTGATCTCGAGTTACTAGTACAACTTGGATACAACATTTCCTCCACTCCAACACATGACATATTTTATCAATTTGCTCTTGCAGGTTCGGTGACCAAGTGCGAAGGTTCCACAACATAACACATAACTACATATGTAACATAATGGTGATTCACATAGCGGGCATTACACCATAGCGTCTTACGCATGGTATATATATAGGGTTATAACACAATCATTACTTTCACAAGTTATGATACATCACATTACCACATTTTGCACCCAACGTGGACATGTACTATATGCAATAGGGATCATACACTCACCATATGCCGCTAAATCATGACATGAATCAATCATCATATTAAACAATTTATACGTATGAGGAATATAAGTACCGAACATTACAATATATCATCAATTAAAATTACAATAGGAGGATAAGATTTTCACACATGATTCATCTCTACATGGTGATGACATCAGTGATACAGTTCCAATTCACGATACACAATTTTTTTCATGCCATAACATCAATCAGCAGACCTTCATATCACATAATGCCAATATTCTCCAACACTCCACCATCCACTAGAAACATTCTTTTCACACATACCAAGACAACACATCACACGTGGACCTCTTCGTTAGAATCCATGGAAAAAGAGAGTGAATAATCTCATTACAATTCACATAAACATGATAGCAAATACGTACTAAGTGAAATGCACAACATATGTGTTTTTCCATAATTATCATTATTACACCATTTTTTCACATTATATTATATATAACATTACTCTTCCAATATCCACCAACACCATGCAAAATCATCACAACTCCAATCCAGTCCCAGAGGTTCGAGAGCATGAACCTCCACTGCTGATACCAAGTGTAACTCCCACATTTTACATGCACAAATACAAGCAATAAAAATACTGAGAATAACTTTTTATTTGTTTAACTTACATTATACTTACTACAAAACACCACAAGGATATCACTTAGAAGAGAACGTGTAACACATGTATAAGTTTTCACTTACATTAGTCCATCATAAATCACATGAGAATACGTGCAACAACACCATTTACATATCGATTTGCCTCATTTTCACGAATGAACAACATAACTAGTCAAACTGACAGTATACACTTACAAGATAAGGGAGTCCCAGGATTGGAATAATTTACCCACAACACATTTATTAAAATCATGATTACATCTTAGTTAACGTTAAAAATTCCAAGAAGGATTATAATGTGAGAATCATAGGATCTTTTTTCCTTTTGCTATATTTCCATCTACAAATTCCTTAACATTCAACTTCATGATGTCAACTTACAGTTCAACCATTTAAGTTGGTCATCTTACATCTCTATACAAAAACTCTCCACAATTTACATAATTATTTGGCATAGGGTCAAATTAGTTATACATAAGGCTATCTTACATTCACATATGACTACTTAGGTATTATGCTTATGTTTCACTCATAACGTTAATGTCGATGTTTAAATCTTATACCTTTACCTACAATAGTGAACACTGAAATAAGTGTATGACCAAAGGACATAAAGTTTACTTAGGATTTGAGGCAGATTTAGGATCAAGATACCTTATTCCCGAAACATTTATCAATCATGATATCCTTATTTACCATCGTAGTTACACAATAGTTATTATCATAAACTTAGGTTGATTTATCCATATCGACAGATTTTATTCACATTACAATGATTTTTTTTAGATTTACTATATATCTTTTGTTTAACATCTCAAGGTCATGATCACACCAAGGAAATTCATAAATTATATTTTAACACATAGCTAAATGTTCTAATTGAGTTACTTAAGGACTCCAAGAGGGACATTACATGACAACATACATCCTTACCTCATTTCTATATTAGTTTTCCTAAGTATTGTTTTCTTCCAACTCAAGAAGGTTTTCCCTGACTAGGTTCATATACCTTTTTGTTCTGGATTATATAATGTTTTTTCTAATGGGGCATTTTAATCCTGAATGAGTTACAACAATTACATTGCCTAGGGGATTTATCTCTAATAGAATGATCACATGATTGGACAGTCATACATCCAATCATACAATAGAACCACATGAGAGATTTTTTTTTTTCAGAAGTGATATCCCATGTTTCCGCAATCATACGATTCTACATGAGAAATTCGCATAATGTGGGTCTCGCTTCTAATGTCATAATGGTTTAGACATAACAAGAGAATTACAGAACTAAGTTTTCAATCTTCCTTCAAATATGTCATCTTAAGTGAAAATCTTTGCACAAACAAATTCCATTTACAAAGGGGGTTTTAACTTTCACAATAAAATTTTATTACTGCACCATATTAACCTCCAAATCACAACTATGAGTTTAGCTCAATTCCAACTTCACACTCTGGGATCCTACACCCTATAAAGGTGACTTCAAAGGTTAAGGTGTAAAAAACATATTTACCGTATAAAGCTGTATGTCGGTCCAAGAGGATTTTACACCAGGCGTTAATACTGGTCTCCCATTAGGGGCACTACCCTAGGATAACACGTTCTCCTTACTACAGACACGATTACTAAAACTAGGAGTTTAAGTACATACTCATAGACTATTTTATTAGATCCATGTGTGTCATATTTGATGGGTTCATGAAGCAATTCCAGTCAATGAATAAAATTTAATGACGATAAACGTAAACTTCGTAAGATCTTAGGTATTCCATCTAGAAGATTTTATCTAAGGAAGTAAGGATTTATACTTACGTCCATATAAAGTTTGAGTCATGTCTATTCAACAAATAATCACGTTGGAAGGGTAGTTACGATGAAAGTTGATAGACATATAGGCTATGAAGACAACTTCAAAATTTGGATCTCTTTATTTACTTTTAAGGTAAGAAGGTTTCATAACACGTTCAAAGTTTTAGTCATCAATTATACAGTTTGAATTTCATTATGAGCTAAGAAGTATCAATTTCATTTAGACAGGTTTATCCAGACTGTTACGATACTAGTGTTGGGAATCTAATAACATGGTTGCTTGTGATTAACATTTCCCTTAAATAGTAACATTTTACAAGGTATTAAAAATACAACACACCAATTATTTGTTTCACACACTTGTAAATGAAATACAACATATTAACCTTTAAAATATAATCTTAACTTATGTATATCCATATCAAACCATTTTTTTACAACATGTACGTTTGAATCAAAAGAACACCTATAGTTAAATGCACATTTCCTAAGGTATTCCTAACATCTAACATTTGATACATATAACTAAATTTCAATAATATAGTTTTTTTTTGTAACATGGCAATACATTATTCATATATACATTATACAATGACCCATATAAATTATGATAATAAATAATGAATTTTCAACCATGACCCTTTCACCATCTTTCTAGCATCCTGCAAAACCAAGTGAGCATGAAATCAACGATAAATCGCTTGCATGACATTTACCTAGATCTAGCATAATTAACATTTTATGATTTTCCCATTTACATAATATTAATAATTAATTTACATTCGAAAGGAGAGAGGTTATGGAGGCACATATCTATTACATTTCATTTCACCTTAATTTCTTAACCAAGGAGAGAGAAAGAGATAGGGAAGAGAGAGAAACTCTATATTTCCCAAAAGTTCAAATTTCACACAATAAATCACAAGATATATTTCTCAAACAGTTATTTACGATATGTCAAAAATAAGTTCCATAGACGGTTTGGTTACACATAGTGAGGATCCTACAACTTTATTGTTTATGTTTTACCTGGTAGTTGTAAAAACATTCAGCCATTTAGGCTCAGAAGGAAAAGAAACCACTTTCAAACATTTTCATTCCGATGAGGAAACATACACCATGGGTAAATCTACTACTTATCCTCATGTATACCAAGAATTCAAAAGAACAAGACGGAATTTAGAACTAGCGAATGCTTTACAATTGGCTGGAGACCAGTTTTCTGAAGTCCATCGGTCATGTAACTAGCCTAGTTACAAACAATCAAAATTTTTCTTGATCAATGGCTTAATAAAACACATGTCCAAAGGTAATTTTCTATCAAACGAATAGGACAACAATAAATTTTCCTACAAGTCCCCCTATATATGGAGAATTCAATACAGTCAACAGGACTAGGAACTGGTAAACAGGTTGGAAATGACAACGCGTTTTCTGAAAGCCCATTAGTCTTAGTTGAGCCAGCCTAACCTAGTCAAACAATGATCTAAGGCCTACAAAATTTCCTTTCGAAGATTTTTTTTCCCAAATTGGAGGTTGCAAAAAATTGTCTAGTAAATGTTCTAAAGAATTGTGAAAGTAGAACACACAGTTGAGCCAGTCTAACCTAGTCAAACAATGATCTGAGGCATACAAAATTTCCTTTCGAAGATTTTTTTTCCCCCAATTGAATGTTACAAGATATTTTCTAGTAAAAATACTAGATGTTTGTAAAGGATGGAAAGCATTTCATTTCTCAATGTCCAAATGACAAGCTGAAATGAAAACCAACTTTCAAGTTTTAGCAGCTCCCTAAAAGTGCAACATGGAGTAACAAGGCTCCTAGAGGAGCAGTGAAGAGAGCACAAATGGTCTAACCAGGATAATATAATGCTTGACCCGACTCTCTACATAACAAGGAACACATACGATTCTTGACATCCTTTTTACGAGGCTCAGAGGGCTATTTTATAAGTCTCTTGAAATTGCATTTTTTAAACTTAGCAAGGTAGACGGAAAATGTTGTTTTAGTTAACTCATCTAGCTCTTGTAATGCCCACAAAAATGACGTTCTAAAAACATGCTTCAACCTAACACTTAACCCAAAAATGCGACATATTTTATTTGTTTAAGTTATAAAGAGGGTTACAAGGGCTTAACCTTTTGGGTTCATTAACTTACCTACACTACTTAACTCAGTTTTATGGTTGAAGAACGAGGTCTAGTTAGAAGTTATATGTTTTTTTTAAAATTATATCTAGGGTCCATTAACCGAACATACAAAAGGAAGGTAACACGGTTTAATTTAGTTAATTAAATCTTTTCTTTTCTTTAAATATTGCTCAAATTTAATACAGTAAACCACTCGTTTAATTACTCTAGCTTCATTATCCTAATAGTTTAAAGGTAGTTAAATTAAATTTCTACAAATTTAAGGGTTCTAAAAGGACCTTACACCCCTAGGAAAATAAATGGCCCCACTCATCCATCTACACATACCCTTAAGGATTTCACTTAAAACATTTGAAATATATTTCTTCTTAATAAAGGTAGGGTCAATGCTCCACCCTTGAAACAAATCCATCTTGACCACTAGATCCTAGGGTTTAAAACTTAGCCCTAAAATCCTAATGAAATTCTATTAAAACCTTTTCTCATTTTATTATTCTCATTTGGTATATTTCTTTTTTGTCAAATTTGCAGGTTGGAGAGGAGGAAGGTATAAAAGCACAAGAGGAAGAAACCATGGAGGATTCTATATGAATATTTAGTCTACGCTTATCTTAGATTTACTTTTTTTATGTGATCTATTTCATTCAAGGATTGGGAGGGATTTCCTCTACCAATCTAGATTTTATTCTAAGTTATTTGTGTATTGGGTTTTAAATTTGGGGAAAACCCAACCCCATTGTTATAAATGAAAAAGACTAGTTTTAGATCCACCATTTTATATGTTTTATTGTTCCAATCCATGGTATTTCTCATTGTTTTGCTTGTTGGTAATCATAGATTAAATTTTGCAACTTAGAGATTTGAGCAACCAGATTAATTTTCACGCACAGGCGTGGATCCGTGGAATCCTGTCATAAGTGACAGGAACACCGCCTAGAGAAGACCATCAGTCTCGGGACCACCACTCAATGGAGTGGCGGTTTTGAAACTACCACCTTACCTGGATGACAAAAACAGGACCGCTACCACAGCCTGAGAAACGGTTATGAGACCACTGATCTATACAGGCTAGCAGTCTTGTTTCTAAAAACCAAAACCTTAATGCTGAGATTTTCACAAAAACTTAAAGTTACTAGAAGATGTAAAAATGCATTCTTAGATTGTTTTTGTTCATTTCAAGTTCCAGATTTGAGATTTATTAATCTTTTATTCATTTCTTAGCTAAATCTATTCATTCTAAAGTGTTTTCAACTCTAATAACAATCTATCTACTTACAAGAATGATTCTCATTTACTTAATTAGATTCTTTCTTCCATTACAAGAGCAAAAAAAAAAAATTATATCTATTTCATCTCGTTGTCATTTCCTTGCTATAAAATCAATATTTCTAAATAAAATATAATCTAATATGTTCTCTCTTTTCATTTCACTACAATATACATACTTTAAAAATAACTAAAATAACTTTATTTTTCCATACAATGTTATTTTACATACAAGTTCCACTTCTTTCAACTTTTTTTTTTCTTATTACATATTTACAATAAAAACAACTCTACAATGAAAGTAACTTTCTTTTCCATTGATATATCTTAAATCTTTTAACACAAGCACTATTTTTCTCACAATACATCCAACATTTTCACAATAACATTCTTTCTTCTTTATTTTCTTATTTGTTTCTTTCCACGTGTAATGCAATATCAATAACAACTATTTGAATACAAATTTCCTTTACAAAGTCATTACAATGTCTTCCACTTGATGTGGGAAACCATACCAAAAATGTACATAAAGAAATAACTAAATTATTACAATTTCTTCCACTCTAAGTGGGTAATATACAAGGAAGTTTCACATGGTCACCAACAAGACTCCAATCTTCAAACACCAACAAGATAGATCCTCCAAGAATTTTCTTGGTTCACAAAAAAAAGGGGGAGAGGCAATGCTCTCCACCAAAATAAGATATCCAATGGAGAGGAGAATTCATCCCCTTCATTGGCCCCCGAGCCCTAACCACATTACAATGGGAGAATATTTCAACTCATGGAAACTACAAGCTTCCACATTACTTAACATGTAGTTTTACATTTATTCCATTCACATTCAAACACAACAACTCAAGAAAGAAGAATCAACAAAGCAACAATACAACAAGGCTTATTAAGAAAGCCAAAAGACTAAGACCTATGAGGAGGCCACTTATGCCTCCCAATGAGAATGGATGCCAACCTAAAATCCTCCAATGCATATATCAAATCCCTAAAAAATCTTATTCCTCCCTCAAGTACCGCTTATACCTCCATATCCTCTTATGCCTCCCTTAATCTCTTATGCCTCCATCATGTCAAGAAACAAGAAAAAATGCAAGCATTCCTCATACAAGGTGGGACACCGAACCCAAACTCTCCACAAGCAAGAAAACTCTTATGCCTCCCTACAAGAAAACTCCCCAGAGTCTCATCCCACTAAAAAATTAGGCAATATACCCATACTCAAACAATATTCCAAAGGTAAAAATAACATACAACACAAACTTATGAACACAAAATAAAAAGAACAGAATTTAAACTAAGGTGAAGCTCCTACCTCTCCATGGTAGAGCTTGTTCCAAGTATGAAGTTCCAAGCTCCTCCAAAACCAAAGAAAGCATCCACAAAGCTCCAAAAATCCACAAGCTCTCTCAAAAACCCTCTTATTCTATAAAAATTCAAGAGACTAAAATGATCAAGTAACCCCCAAATAAGAAAAATGATTTCAATAAATAGAAAAAGGAGACAGGGGGATGATGTGGCACTAAGTAGGATGCCACCTTGTTTCCTCTCCACTCCACATCACCTTGGTCAACTTCATATTCCAATGTACAATTAATATGTGGTTCAAGGAATGACAAGAAACTTACACACTCCATCTAAGCCCACACCCCCAAAGGACAAAATTAAATATTTGAGAGAAGGTACAATTAACATTTCACCTTTTTATCTTCCCAAAACACCTAATAGAGCCTGATTTTGACCCCCCAACCCATAGGTATGGTTGGCATAGGCATTTAAGAGGTGTGGGACAAGTATGACTTGTCCCACAAGCTTCCAATCTAAGGCAAAATTCGAGTTTCCCATGAAGGGTAGAGTATACCACACTCAAGACTCAAGTAAACAACACTCAACACAAAATCCAAGAGTAAATTAACCTTAATAAACGAACTTATTTTTGGTCACATCTTTAACTAGTTCAGGACAAATTTAAATTAGCTTAACTAAGACACTACAACCCATGAATAATAAAGGGATAAACATATATCCAAAAATATAAATAATTAAACAAGTTAATTTCATTACTAAAAGAAACACATACTAATATTATTAAAAAGGGAAGGTTAAAACAAAACAACACCTGACCCCTAGGTCAAAATTTTCCCCAAACCAAATAATTCTAACACATACACACACAATTACATGTTGCCATGGTGATCCTAGTTGAATTCTTCTCAAATTCTGATGTGGTTGGTCTCCAATATCCCCGATGTTATTGGGAATATAATATACCTGCAAAATAGAGAATACCTCCTTCGGCCTCGTGGCCGCATTAAAACATTCATTCCAAAATATGTGATATAAATCTAAAATCAACTACATACGAATTAATATCATATATTGAATTATGATATCACTTACAATTTCTAGCAGATTTCTATTCCACGTTTCATCCATGTCAAAATGATCACAAAATTAATCCAATTATCAAAGGTCTACTCAACATGACTAAATACATCATGTCAGAAATACAAATAAATAAAAATGTCAACAGGATATCAATATCAACATCAAATGTCTCTAATGTTCCATATGCATCATATGTGAATTGAATCAACAACAGTTCAGTATCTCTGATATCTACTAACATGCTAAATCAAAAATATGTAATATATCCATAAGTGCAGTCGATAGTAACAAAATGAATAATCAAAAAGGTGTCAAAGGGAAGTGGGCACTACTTCCCACTCTCCTTAGACTCGACTTCCTCTTGGAAGTCATTGGAATAGGTGTGGAAATTTCACTCATAGTAAAATAGCATCCTCCCATATAGCCGCAGTCTCATCATATTTGTCCCACTGGACCCAAACCTGGTTAATCCCTATATCACGAAGGCCTAGGGTCCTACACTCTATAATACGTATGGGATCCACTGTCACCTGAACCTAATCCTAAGAAAAGAAATGTGAAACACATCATGGACAAGAGATAAGCCAGGTGGAAATGCTAGCTGATAGGCTAAGGGACCGATGCACTCCAAGATCTCAAAGGGACACACAAACCTAGGAGAAAACTTAAAACCTTTTCCGTAACAGATAGTGATCTTATGTGGTAGGACATAAAGAAACATGTTTGTGCCTACCTCAAAACTATGATCTATCCTATGCTTATATGCATACTTCTTTTGTCTTTCCTACACATCCTACAATCTCTGTCTAATCAAGGTAAAATGTTGCTCCAGATCCTGTAATAATGTTAGCCCAAGAGAAACCCTGTCCTCTAACAAGTCCCAACTAAGAGGAGTCCTGCACTCTATGCTATATAATTCCTGAAATGGGGCCATCCATATTGAACTCTGGAAAATATTATTGTAGGTAAAATCAACCAAGTACAGATACTCCTCCCATATTGACTGGTGATCCATAACGTACATCCTAAGAATTTCCTCTAGGATTTAATTCACCCACTTTGTCTATCCATCTATCTCAGGGTGATATGTTGTGCTGAAATCGATCCTCATCCTAAGAGCATGTTCGATGGTGGTCTAGAAATGGGAGGTGTATAAGGGATTGTAGTCACAAATTATCTTCCACGAAATCCTATGTAATCTGACATTCTCATCAACATATACCCGTGCCACAGCACTGGATGTGTAGGTGGTCTTCACCAGAGAAAAATGAGCCACTTTCATCAATTTATCCACCGTGACCATGATGGCATCATGGTGGTATCTCAACGTTGGTAACCCAACGATGAAGTCCATGAAAATGGTGTCCCACTTCCACTACCATATGGCATGAGGAAAGAGAAGGCTAGCTGGATGTTGATTCTCAACCTTCACCATCTAGAATGCCAAGTAGCATGGCACAAACAAAGCCACATCTCTCCAAAGTCCTCTCCAATGGTACAATTGTCTCAAAGTAGCATGAATCTTCTTCACCTCGGCATGGGCTGAATAAGGTGCACAATGAGCCTCTGAAAAAATTTCTTGTCTCAAGCATTCATCTCTAGGAACAAATTCCGGACCTGTGTGTCTGAGAAGGCCATCTTCCTCTAATGAAAACCCATCAAATCTCCCCATAAGGGGTCTTTGAGACTCAATCTCTGCTCTGGTTGCAAGGTATAAAATTTCATGAGGAATATGCTACAAAATCCTACTCTACAAATATGTGCGCACTGAAGTGGCCATAGCCACATGTCTCTGTCTGCTCAAAGCATCTGCAAAAATTTTCTCCTTCCCTTTCACATGTTATATCTCCATGTCGTACTCACAAAGAAACTCCATCCGATGCCACTGACGAGTATTGGGATTGGGTTGCGTGAAGAGGTGGCGAAGACTCGAGTGATCAGTCCTTAGTGTGAATATTCATCCAAGAAGAAAACGTCTCCACCGTACTAAGGCATGCACAACTACTACAAGCTCAAGATCATGAGTCAGATACTTGAGCTCATAATCCTTGATTCTGCAAGACTTGGAAGCAACTACTTTTCCCTCCTAAATCAACACACCACCAAGTCCTACCAAATAAGCATCTTTGAAAATGTATAACTTTCCCTAAGGATCTGGCACTACAATAATACGTGTTTTCATGAGACATTCCTTCAATGTACTGAAGGATTTCTCACAATCGTTTGACCAAGAAAACTTCTTCCCTTTCAGTTGAAGGGAATTGATGGGGTGCACAATCTGAGAAAATTCCTGGACAAATCCCCTGTAATATCATGCTAAACCCATGAAGCTGCGCACCTCGGTCATAGTAGTGGGTGCTAGCCAATCCATGATATCTCAAATATTAGAAGGATCAACTATGATATCTTCCCCCAAAAGGATGTGGCCCAAATACTAAACCTTTGTCTGAAATAAAACACACTTCTCTAAGTTCCCATAAAGATGTTGCTCACGAAAACACTGAAGAACCTAGCAAAGGTGCTCCTCATGCTCCTCACATGTATGTAATTACATTAGAATGTCATCAATTAATATGAGCACGAAGCTATCTAAAAAAGTCCTTAATTCATCAAACTCATAAACACTACAGAGGCATTCGTCAGACCAAAAGGCACCACTGTGAACTCGTCGTGGTCATATCTCGTACGGAATGCAGTCTTATGGATATCCACCTCCATAATCCTGAGTTGATGGTACCCTAACTTAAGATCTATCTTGGAGGAAAGTGTGGCCCCCTTCATCTGATCAAATAAATCGTCACTGTATGGAAGGGAGTAATGATTCTTGATTGTTAATTTATTCAGCTGACGGTAGTCAATACACAACCGTACATATCCATCATTCTTCTTCAAAAAGAACACCAGTGCACCCTAAGGGGATACACTAGGAAAAATTAGGACCTTCTCCGAAATTCCCTCAAGATGTATCTTGAGCTCACATAGCTCAAGAGTAGTCATCTGATAAGGTGCTAGTGAGATAGGCTCTGCACCCAAAGCCTAATCTATGTGGAAATCTATCTCACGTGGGGGAGGTAACCCTGGAAGCTCCCCTAGAAACACATCAGCAAACTCTCTCAATATGGGATGGTCCACTAGAATCATCCTCTGATTTTTCACTAACCATAACAGCATAAACTGACAACCCTGTCCTACACACCGCTTAGGCTACATAGTGGAGATGGTGCAAATGGAAATGGGTCTCCTAACCCCTGATATTGTTGACTCCACTTCAAGATCATCTATGCAAGAAATAGCCTTATGGTAACGGTCCACTCTAGCTCTATGTGTAGATAACTATTCCATGCCCAAGATGACATCATAAGATCCTAATGGAATGATTCGAAGATCTGAGGTACTGGTGAAGGGTCTCATATCTACTACACACTCCTTAAGTAAGGATTCTACAGAAAATTTAGCTCTATAAGCCATCTCAATGTCCCAACTATGAACCTACCTAATTGCCACTATCCTACAAGTATCTACTAAGGATGGTGTAATAAAAGAATCAGAAGAATTGAAATCAAATAATATAGATGCAAAAATACCACCAATACTACTTATCATCTCTATCATGGTACTCTGGTGCTCATCCTGGTGGTTCTCGACCGCTGTGTAGATCCGACGGCTCCTTGCCAGATCTCCAATAGTAGGCTCTGTGATCTATGTCTTACCCTTTTTACTATGGTTCTTTGGGAAATATCTCCAATGATATCCAACAACACCACAACGATAACAACTACCCGGTCCTCTCCGTTGGTATGCATCTCCAGTTGGTACTCTAGAGGTCTGAGCCGTGGTTCCTGACGATCTAGCTATGTACTGCTGAGGTATCTACTAACTGAGCTCTTTGTTGTGTCTTGATGGGACTCCTAGGAGGAGGCCCCATACTCTGTCCTCTCTACACATCAAATATATGAGGAGGTATGTAAGGTGGTCGGGTCTGTTGCTAAGGTGGCTAATGTGATGGCCTGAATGAAGCCTACCCTAAACTTTTTCCACCACATGGAGGAGGAACTGACCCCTTCAATCTGCCATCCTACATCTACTGGATGTGGCTCCAAACTCTATCTCTATCCTATTACATCTTTCCTTGTGTCTCCTCTACAATATAGGACTTCCCCACAGCCTCTATTAATGTCTATGAGCAGTGAATGCGCACCGCGCCACCCAAATCCAAGTTCAGGCCCTGGATGAACCTATGAATCAATACCTTCTCATCCTGCATATAGTCAACATACTAGAGTAGGTCCATAAATCGACTCTCATACTTGGTTATAGTCATCGATTCCTGACGAAGGTAGTGAAACTTATTTATCCATTGTTGAATAAACCTCCTAGGCAAATACCTACTCCTGAAATGCTCCTCAAATAACTCATAAGTAACTGTCTCTAAATCAATGTGGAACTTCTTCTCCTTGTTCCTCCACAAGACTCATGCTCCACCCCTGAGAAGATGGATCGCAACATGAGCTTTCGTGTTACTAGTACAAGGATATAGCTTGAAGCATCAGCTCAAGCTCACCAACCAGGCCTCTACCTGAAAACTGCCTATATCACCTAAATAGTGAGATGGTCCTAGCTTTAGCATCTCCCTGATATGGTTTTCAGCTAACGTCTGATGATCACTAGGTCTCTCTACATGCTCCTCCCTTTGTTTAGGGCTCCGAGACCTATCCCTATGTCTTGAGATCCTATCTCCATGTACTCCCTGTGGTCAATCTACCCTAGGCTACTCCGCATAGAAGTTCTCTACCCTATACTCCTTGCTTTGTCGAGGGGATACATGGGCCTCTACTGATGGCTCCATGCCATGTCTAGGAAATCATCCTCACAAGGGCTCCCCGCATATAGTGGCATTAACGTCCTAAAGTGTCTGTAAAATTTGAGGTAGAATGGTCGCTATAGCCTACTCTGGTGGTGGTATATCTAAGTCTATATAAAAGGATCCCTTGTCTAATCCACGCCTTCCACACAAATCAAAGTGAGAGTTAGTTTGTTGTTCTAGGTCTTTTTTCAATTTTCTATGTTTTCTAAACTATACAATTAACAGACATTGTGGTTTTCTAGATTAAAAGAGTTCAGTTTTGCACTAGGTTAAATATTCATGTTTCATGTTTTCTAGGTGTGGCCAAGGGTCCAAGCTTTGAACCCACAGCTTTGATACCAAGTGTAATGCCAATAAAAATGGCATTCTAAGAACACACTTCAACCTAACACTTAACCTAAAAATGCGACATATTTTTTTTGTTTAAATTATAAAGAGGGTTACAAGGGCTTAACCTTTAGCGTTCATTAACATACCTACACTACTTAACTCAACTTTATGGTGGAAGAACCGGGTCTAGTTAGAAGTTATATATTTTTTTAAAATTATCTCGAGGTTCCATTAACCAATCATACAAAAGGAAGGTAAGAAGATTTAATTTATTTAATTAAATATTTTTCTTTTTCTTTAAATATTGCTCAACTTTAATATAGTCAACCACATGCTTAATTACTCTACCTTCATTATTGTAATAGTTTAAAGGTCCTTAAATTAAATTTCTACAACTTTAAGGGTGCTAAAGGACATTACACCCCTAGGAAAATAAATTGCCCTACTCACCCATCTACACATACCCTAAAGGATTTCAATTAAAACATTTGAAATATATTTCTTCTTAATAAAGGTAGGGTCAATCCTTCACCCTTGGATCAAATCCATCTTGACCACTAGATCCTAGGGTTCAAAACTTAGCCCTAAAATCCTAATGAAATTCTATTAAAAACTTTTCTCATTCTATTCTTCTCATTTGATCTATTTCCTTTTTGTCAAATCTGTAGGTTGGAGAGGAGGAAGCCATGAAAGCACAAGAGGAAGAAACCATGGAGGATTCTATAAGAATATTTATTCTAGTCTTAGCTTAGATTTAGTTATATTTATGTGATCTATTTCATTCAAGTATTAGGAGGGATTTCCTCTACCAATCTGGATTCTATTGTAAGTTATTTGTGTATTGTGTTTTAAAATTGGCGCAAACCAAACCCCATTGTTATAAATGAACAAGACTAGTTTTAGATCCACTATTTTACATGTTTTACTGTTCCAATCCATTTTTTTTCTTCCTGGTAATTATAGATTAAATTTTACAACCTAGAGATTTTAGCAACCAGATTAATTTTCACGGACAGACACATATTCGTGGAATTTTGTCATAAGTGACAAGACTGCCGCTTAGAGTAGACCAGTGGTCTCAGGACCGCCACCCTTCCTAGGTGAAAAACCATGGAACACCACCCTACTGAGCGGTGATTTTTAGACTGCCGCCATAGCTTGACTGGTGGTTACAGGACCATCATTCTGCACAGGGCGACGGTCCTATTTCTGAAAAACAAAACCTTAATGCCGAGATTTTCACAAAAACTTAAAGGTACTAGAAGATGTAAAAATGCATTCTAAGTTTGTTTCTATTCATTTCAAGTTCCATATTTGAGATTTATTGCTCTTTTATTCATTTATTGGCTAAATCTATTCATTTTAAAGTGTTTTCAACTCTAATAAAAATCCATCTACTTACAAGAATGATTCTTATTTACTTAACTAGATTCTTTCATCCATTACAAGAGCGAAAAAAAGAATTTATATCTATTTCATATCTTTGTCATTTCCTTGCTATAAAATCAATATTTCTAAATACAATATAATCTAACTTGTTCTCTCTTTTGATTTCACTACAATATATATACTTTCAAAATAGCTAAACTAACTTTATTTTTCCATACAATGTTATTTTGCATACAAGTTCAACTTCTTTCAACTTCTTCTTTTTATCCTTATTACATATTTACAATAAAAACAACTCTACAATGAAAGTAACTTTCTTTTCCATTGATATATCTTAAATATTTTAACAGAAGAACTATTCTCAAAATACATCCAAGATTTCAACAAGGAGAAAATACTTTCTTTTCTATTTGCAAAACTAACTCCACAATAACATTCTTTCTTCTTTCTTTTATTATTTGTTTCTTTCCACATGCAATGCAATATCAATAACAACTATTCGAATACAAATTTCCTTTACAATTTCCTCCACTTGATGTGGGAAACCATACCAAAAATGTACATAAAGGAAGAACGACATTAATATAATTTCTTCCACTCTAAGTGGGTAAAATAAAAATAAGTTTCACATGGTCACCAACAAGACTTCAATATTCAAACACCAACAAGATAGATCCTCTAATAATTTTCTCGATTCACAAAAAAATAGGGGGATAGGAAACGCTCTCCACCCAACCAAAATATCCATTGGAGAGGAGAAGTCATCCCCTTCATTGGCCCCCAAGCCCCAAACACATTACAATGGGAGAAGATTTCAACTCATGGAAAATGCAAGCTTCCACATTACTTAACATGTAGTTTTACATTTATTCCATTCACATTCAAACACAACAACTCAAGCAAGAAGAATCAACAAAGCAATAATACAACAAGGATTATCAAGAAATCCAAAAGAGTAAGACCTATGGAGAGGCCACTTATGCCTCCCAATGGGAATCGGTGTCCACCTAAAATCCTCCAATGCATATATAAAACCCCCTATAAACTCTTATGCCTCCCTCAAGTACCCCTTATACCTCCATATTCTCAAATGCCTCCCGTAATCTCTTATGCCTCCCTCATATCAAGAAACAAGAAGAAATGCAAGCATTCCTCATACTATGTGGGGCACCCAACCCAAACTCCCTCCACAATAAAGAAAACTCTTATGCCTCCCTACAAGAAAACTCCCCATAGTCTCCTCCCACTCTAAACTTAGGCAATCTACTCATTCCCAAACAACATATAACACAAACATATGAACACAAAATAAAAAGAACATAATTTAAACTAAGGTGAAGCTCCTACCTCTCCATAGTAGATTTTGTTCCAAGTATGAAGTTACAAGGTCCTCCTAAATCAAAGAAAGAATCCAAAAAGCTCCAACAATCCACAAGCTCTCCCAAAAATCCTCTTACTATCCAAAAATTCAAGAGACTAGAATGATCGAGAAACCCCCAAACAAGCAAAATGATTTCAATAAATAGAGGAAGGGGAATGATGTGTCTCCAAATAAAATTCCACCTCATTTCCTCTCCAGTCCAAATCAACTTGGTTAACCTCATATTCCAATGCAAAATTAATATGTGGTTGAAGGAATGACAAGAAACTTAGAGACTTCATCTAAGCCCACACCCGTAAAGGACAAAATTAAATATTCGAAATAAGATGCAAGTAACATTTCACCCTTTTAATCTTCCCGAAACACCTAATAGGGCCTAAATTTGACCCCCCATCCCATTGGTAGGGTTGTCATAGGCATTTAAGAGGTGTGGGATGAGTTTGATTTGTCCCACAAGCTTCCAAATTTATCCTCTAAGGCCAAATTCTAGTTTCCCATGAATGGTAGAGTGTACTACACTCAAGACTTAAAAAAACAACATTCAACACAAAATCCAAGAGTAAATCAAGTCTAAGAAATGAACTCCTTTTTGGTCACATCTTTAATTAGATTAGGAAAAATTTAAATTACCTTAATTAAGACACTATGACCCACAAACAATAAAGGAGTAAACATATATCCAAAAATATAAATAATAAAACAAGTAAATTTCATTACTAAAAGAAACACACACTAATATTATTAAAAAGGGAAGGTTAAAAAAAACAACACATAACCCCTAGGTCACAATTTTTCCCTAACCAAATAATTCTAACACACACACACACACACACACACACAATTACATGTTTCCATGGTTACCCTAGACAAATTATTCTTGAATTCCAATGTGGTTGGTCTCAAATCCCCCTGATGGTGTTGTGAATATAATATACCTACAAAATAGAGAATACCTACTTCGGCCTTGTGGCCGCATTAAAACATTCATGCCAAAAATGTGATATAAATCTAAAATCAACTATATATGAATCAATATCATTTATGCAAATATAATATCACTTACAATTTCTAGCACATTTCTATTCCACATTCCATCCATGTCAAAACAATCACAACATTAAGCCAATTATCAAAGGTGTACTCAACATGAATAAATATATCACATGTCAGAAATACAAATAAATAACCATGTAAAAAGGATATCAATATCAACATCAAATGTCTCTAGTGGTCCATATGCATCATATTCAAATTGAATCAACAACATTTCAGTATCTCTGATATCTACTAACATGCTAAATAAAAAATTGTAATATATCCATAAGTGCAGTCGACAGTAACAAAATCAATAATCAAAAAGGTGTCGAAAGGAAGTGGGCACTAGAGCTCTCGTTTATACTAATGGGCATGAGGACTAAAATTTATACACACTAGGTTTATCAATGCATACCTTTTTGGTCACAACGCAATTTTTTGTCAAATTTTAAGTCGGTGGAAAAAATCATGAGGTGTTGTTCTATTGATTGCACTAGTCGTCTGGTTAAAATATCTAATTTTTTTATTATCTAATACTTTATTATTTTTATTTTATTTCAAATGAAAAACCAAATTATTCAAAAAAAATTAGAGATAAAGTAAAGGAGACCATGTCTATACATGAACGATGTGGTGAAAGAAGTGCTCCACGTAGGTCCACTGGCATTTTGTAGTGCCCACTTCTCTTTGACACCTCTTTGATACTAGTCATGATACTATGGATTATATTAGAGACATTTTATATGTTGATGATGTTATACTGTTTGACATGATTATATTATGGATGTTGTTCAGACTTTTGATATTTATATTTTGTGAGTGGACGTAAAAACTTAAATTATTGGATGACGATATAGTTGTTGATAAAATTATAAATGATATTATTAGATTACTTTGATGTTGTTGTGATTCATATATCTAGATGATTTTGAGAATTATATTTATATTATTTTGGATATTCTAATATGGCCATGAGGCCAAAGGAGGTATTTGTATTTTGCAGGTTTGAAATATCACTAAAAACATTGGGGGATTGGAGACCAACCACCTTGGAATTCTAGATGAATTCACCAAGGTCACCATGACAACTTGTGTTGTTTGTGCTTATTTGTTTTTGTTTGGGATTCCCATGGGTGGGATCACCTCTATATGTGACCAATGGATTATGTGTATTTATTTAGTTGGACCCTTTTTTATATGTGCATGTGTTTATTTTGTGATGCATTTGACCCTTTCATTATTCATTAAATGATGTGTAATATTATGAGTAATCATGTTGTTAAGTTAATTAATTAAAATATGTCATAAGAAATTAATTAATAGAGTTTTTGGCCTTGCATTAAAGGGTTGTAAGAGGTGTGTAAGTAATGTGTAAGTTAACTTTATAGTGCGAAATACTCCACCTTCTTGGAAATTCGAAATTGTCCTTGGAGGCTGATTTTGGAGGCTCGAGGGAAAAGTTAAACTTGTCCCATACCTCTTAAATTTAATTACCAACCATACCTATGTTTGGAGAGTGGAGATTAGACTTTCATAATGCATTTGTGTAAGTCAAATTGTAAGTTTTAATCACACTTTTATTACATGATTTAAATTCAGTCCTTTGGGGTGTGGGTTGGATTTGAGTGTGTAAGTAAACTGTCATTTTAGTCACCCACCTATTTATTGTGCATTGGAGAATTTATTTGATTTTGGGGGTTGGGGTTGAGGATGTGTGTTGTGGCATCCTACATGGATCCACCTCATCCTCTTCTCTTCCATCTTCTATAAAATTTGAATTTATTTCCTTGTTTTAGGTTGCTTCACTATAGAGAATTGATTCTTGGGTGAATTCTTCTTGTTTTTTTGGAGATCTTACTTTGAAGAAGTTTTGGAATATTTTTTCATACTTTTGCTTGGCTGATTTGGATTGCTTGAATTGGGATAAAGCTTTCTATGTTGGAACTTGGAACAACTCCATCATGGAGAGGTAGGAGCTTGGCTCATGAAATGCTTCTTTTTGTTTATGAAAATGTTAATGTGTGAATGTTTTGGCATGTTTGTGGGCTTCTGGGTAGATGGCCTAGGAATGGTCTAGGAGAAGACTATGGGGTATATTTTTGTGGGAGGAACAAGTGTGTTTATGGAGGTATAATAGAAGAGGGAGTTGGGATTTGGGTTCCACCTTACAAAGAAATAGCTTTCATTTATTTACTCGTTATGGGGTTTCATAAGAGGTTGGGGAGGCATAACAAAATGTGAGGAATAAGGGGTACTTGGGGAGGCATAAGGAATGTCAGGGTTTTGATATATGTTGTATTTTTGGTGTTTTTTAATTGAGGTGGTGATACCCATTTCCCCTTTTTGAAGGCATAAAAAACATCCCCCATAGTTTTTTGCTCCTTTGGCTTGCTTGATGAAGCCTTAGTATTGTTTGTCATGTTTTACTGTAGTTTTAAAATTCATTCTGTTTTGGACTATGTTTTTTATTGTGAAAATGTTTCTTGTGTGTTTGTGGAAGCCTCTCATTGCCATGAGTTGGATCACATATTTTATTACATTATGGTTGGGGCTCAGGGGCCAATGAAAAAGGATGGCTTCTCCTTTTCATTGGATGTATTGGTTGGGTGGAGAGAATTTCCTTTCCCCTACTCTTGTTGTGTTCAAATTGAAAGAATGAGAAATCTACATGTTGTTGTTCTGGAGCTGAGATAAAGACAGTTTGACAGTCCCTTGCGAAATGAAATCTTATTGTAACCTTTCCCACTTGAAGTGGATGAACCTATATATGTTTGTAATGGAAATATGTTGTATTAGTAATGGAAGTGGTTTTGTCTTGTCCATATGATATTATCCCATTGGAAATATGTATTTAGCATACACTATGAAATCCTTGTTTGGAAAGTGGAAAAGTGAAAAGCGTGAGAAGAAAATGTATTATTCTTCCCTATATATAATATGTGATTTTGGAAAGAATAAAAGAGGGAAGTTGTAAATTTTTCATTTAGAATAAATAAAGGATTGCATAACCTTCCTCAAATTGTATCATTGTGTTGATTTTAATCATCTAGATGTGAGTTTTAATCTCTGTTTGAAAGGAAGAAATGCATATAAAGGAAGTGTAACACTCTGTCTTTTGAAATAGGTGAAAATAGGAAAGTCAGAGATGTATTTTAGTTTTTGAATAGTTGAATTGAATCAATTAAATTTATTAGATTAGAATTTGAAAATATTATAATACTTGGAAGAAGAAAATGGCAAATAAACCCTTTAAAAATTTGATCTTTGTCTTGTATTTTCAAACTAAAATTTATTTAATCCAAAATGTATAGACCGAACCTGCAAAAATGAAATAACAAACTAAATGATTAAATTGAAGTAGTTTTCCATAAATGAATCCAATTAGACAAAAGTACTTAAAGGAAATCTTTCAAAACCTGGCAAAACTGAGTTCAAAGCTTTCATAGTCAATTTGTTGTCAAAATTGTAAAATTTCAAATTGGAATTCAATCACATTGATCTACCTCACAAAATTATCCTAAAGCCGCCTTAGAACAATTCTCCATGTCTATTTGACATGTTGAGAGAGCAACAAGAACAAATTGAAATTTTTTTTATTAAGTTAAAATTACCAGTTTGGACTGTAAAATCATGCAGAACATTTTTGTGAAATTTACCCCTCAAAATTTATGAAAATCAAAATTTAATGATTCCTTTGTAAAGATGACATCAAGAGATTTCTAGAAAGTCCTTGTTTTCCAAAAACCAAGCTCTTTATCAAATGTTTTGGCCTTTTGAAGCGTTTCTTCACTTTGCGTAAAAAACAATTGGGAAAAATATTTCTAGGCGGGCCCACGGGCCCTAATTTTTCCCTTAGCACTTTGGAAATTTTTTGGGAAATTTTTTCCAAATTTTCCCAGCTGCCCCATAGCCAATCAGAGGCTGCCACATGGCACCACGAGGTGTCAACAGAGGGGCAGATCCCTTTTTAACTTACTGCTTCCAAAAAAATTTGGGAAAATTTTCCAAATTTTCCCCACCTTCCCACCAACCCACAGCCAATCAGAGACTATCATGTGGTGCCACAAGGTGTCGGCGTTGGAGCGGGTTTCTTTTTTCCTTTGCTGTTTTCAGAAAAATTTTGGAATATTTTCTAAACTTTCCCCGCCGCTCTGCCGCCTCACAGCAAATCAAGAGCTGCCACATGGCATCGTGAAATGTTAGTGGAGACGCGGGTGAATTTTACCATTGTTTCCTTTCAAGGTGTTAAATAAATATTCTTCCCTTCGCCCCGTTTTCCCCGCATTAGCTAAGGAGGTGCCATGTGTACCTCGTAAACTTGCAGGAGCACGAGTGCAAACGTGGCGTTTTACCCCCACGCGGAAAAATTTCAGAAAGCCTCCCGCGGCCCTGTCGACCCGACTACTCCTCCTGGAAATTTTTCTCCCCGTAACTTGCCAACCCAACCTTGGGGAAAATTTCTCCCCTGGGCCCACAGGTCTGCTCTTGGGGAAAATTTTCACCCCAAGGCCCACTGGCCCATAACTTGAGAAATATGAGGAGTTAGGAGGACTTCTTTATATCAATAGAAAGGAGGGGAAATTTCCTATCCAATGGGAATGATTTAGGGAAATTTTTATATGCTAATTTTGCAAAAAAAAAAGTTTAATATTTAAGCCTATTAGAGAGTGTGTATAGTGAGGAATCACCCTCTGACCCTAATTGAACCTTCTAACCCTAAATTTTGGACTTTGTGTCCTCTAAAAATTGTGTTTGAACTAAAGTATACTCTTGTGGATTAGAATTGATCTGGAACTTGTTAGTGATAGTTGTTGTCTTGTAACCTAGTTATAGACTCTTTTATAAAACAAAAAATTATTCCATAATTTTCCTAACTAATCCTAGGTTGTTCTTGGGTCTGAAGTGGGTTACTTTAGTGGGCATCACACATTTCATGAAACTTCAAATCTCCTTTAGGCATTCTGTCTAGTAGTTTAAATTTTGTCCTATGCTCTCCTTCATTCAACCATCTAGCAAGAAAATAATAGATAATAACCATACCATTTTTTGCCAATCAGAAGGACATGGTGCAGGTTACAGAGGCAACATTTCTGAGAAGCATTACATGTAATGGTTCGCTGCCCTGAGCATAAATACATGCCCCTTTCCTTTTTTTTCTTTTTTTTACAAGGTGAGGAAAGAGGAAACAAAACCAATTGTTCATTATATTTTCTTAAAAGTTTCTAAGCCTTTTCAATAAACCATTTTGTGCATATCTTGTAGCCAATGTTGTCCACAAAGCCACATTTTTCTTTAAGACATCCTGTCAAACAATTCATGTTCCTATCTATCCTTCCACACTTTGTATACATGTCTACTATACCCTTTTCAACTACAAGATCTGACAATATTCCTATACTATCATAGTGAGAAGTTCGGAATCACATTTGGATTTTTAAATCATGCCCCTGTGACAACTATTGGAGCTATCAATTACCTCCATGCATGTGTTGTTTTCCAAACTACAAATAACTTTATCTCCAACATTATTGCGAGATAAATTGTTGTGGGAAGTGCAAATCAGTTCCATCATTTCAAAAAGAAAGGTAATGTTATCATAGAGATTATGTAAATGCCATGTAAAGCAGTCTATGAATATAGCCTGGTAATACAATGAGGTGCACCGTTTCAAATAAATAGTCATAAATTTCTCATGCATAAGATCCAGATGTAGCTTGTGAGTTTCAACTAGGCTAAGCAAGAACATTTTCTTAAACATTTTTGTAAGCTTCATTGATACCAACACTGCTACGTTTTATTGAGATGTTTTGTGAAATAGTTTACATACCTTTCATTTTCTCCCACATTCTCCGTGACTACCAACTAACACTTGCAACCACACACCTTGGAGGACACAAAGAATAAGAAGTTGATTTCACATTGAGGAAGAGTGACAAAGAAAAATCTCATAGATTCGTGAGTGGAATAGCATGTTAAGGGAACTTTCAATGTCTTAATCAAATCAATCTGGAGTAAATTTGAGGAGAGAGGGAAGTAACCTACAAATTATTTTGAGGAGCTAGAAAATTTGATTTGGGAAAGAAGATGTAATATTTGACTAATTGCAAACTAGAAGCAAGCCCCCAATAATGCACTTACTGCGACCATACAACTACTGGAAGATTTACAATATTGACATGTGTTTTAACGAGAAAATGCCTTTCAATCTTCAAATAAAGTGAAAGTATTATATTGCAAGAAAAAAATATAGGTTAGAAAGGTTTCTTAGGATGGACGCATGCTTTCAAAGCTCCCATTTGGTAGTGAATGAGGAGGTGTTGAGAATGGACAACACAATTTCATGTAGAGGAAGAGTGAAAGAAACAAATATGGTATGGCTCGAGAAAGGTCAATAGAGGTGAATGATAACATGTCTCCCATGTCACTTGCATTTATAACATCAGAAAAACTTTCTTGACTTACCCCAACATGGTTGGTATGCACCATGTCTTGTTCCTCACTCCTGTCAAATGCACGCAGACTCCATGCCACCCCTGCCACCATAACTTGCACGCAATCTAATTTTTTTTCTTAATTTATTATTATTATTATTTAAAAAGTTGGGCACTACATAACCTTTAATAGATTTGAAGCCTCCATCCATTCAAAATAATTTGAATTTGTACTCTACAATATTTTAAAGATTGCGCATGCTTCATATTTGTATCACTACGTGGATTTGGAATTAGTGTCGGTTATATCCTTTCACACGGGCGCTAGCACATGTATGTATTCTCCCATTCTACACATTTTCCTAATCTTTTACTGATCTTTTTATCTCCATGTGCGTAGATTCTGTAATTTTTGTTTACATGTGTGCAGGTTTTCACTTTATTTAGCTTCTTGCACATGGTTTCTATTCTCTCTCCTTGCACAGGTTTGGTAATAGTAATATATGTTTGGCCAGTTCCGAATTTATCCCTCAATTTCAATAGTCATTGTTTATTATTCCAAATTGGACTACATATCCCTTCTCAGCTTGGGTGCTTGCCTTAAGTGTTTTTGTCCAATGCCTTTTGCAGTGAATAGTTTTCACACCTACTACACTAGTTGCATTTGTTATACATTGCTTTCACATGGTAGATTGTATTTTGTTATGGTATATGCTCTCCCTATATATTTCTTGCACAATTATAGTGTTTTACATCCCACTCTTGCGGTAATTGTTGTTTTTTTAACAACAGTGTACCCTTGCTCCCTATGGAAGAGCAACTATTTGTTTATAAATTTGAAAAGTAGTAAGTGTGATCGGTTTATAAAAATGTTGACATCAACGTGTTTTAATTATTTAACAATGAAAAGATTATCAAGAACATATAATTTGTTATTAGATTAGGTGAAAAGAAAATTTTGAAGGGATGGGGAACCCTATACAATCAAGAGATAAGCTTTAAGGCAAAAAATAGAAACAACCAGGAATAGCACCCCCTGGGCCCCAGGAGAAACAACCAAACAAGCCAACACCCAAAAAATAGGAACGCATTAGAAAGGAGAGAGGACCCCACAAAGTAAAACAGACAAAACATGTTGGCCCTTTACCCAAGGAGCCCTACCTTCGAAGGACTTTCCCTTTATGAGAATGAAGGCTCATCTTGAGAGGCGAATTACCAACTTTACCTTTCTTCTTGTTACTCACTACCTTCCAACCGTCCCCCCCCCCCATTAGGATTTTCATTCTCTTCCGAGTGGACCGCAAGACAAATTTCAAGAGATTCCATGGGATGCGAACTTTGATTCAGCAAAGACACCGAGGATAAAAAAATTCCCCCTCTTATCTGCAACATGTTGTGAAGAAATCGTAATAGTGTGAGAGGGGACAACCCCTCCCCTCTTCTCATCCTTCACCTCCTCCATTTTCTCTTCCTAGAAACCTGAAAGACTATCATCATTATCAATACTAACATTGTCCTCTTGAGCATCTACCACCAAGTTATCTGGACTAAAATCCTTCAGCCATCAGACGCGCCCCTTAATTGGTTTCTTAATGATTTGACAATCCGAAGCAAGGTGACAAAGGCCAAAACATGTTCAGCATCTAAAAGGAAGGCCTTCAAAATCTAGATTTTGAGTTCAAGATGAATCCATAACTTTCCTCTCCAATGTGGCCAGGAAATCAGCAATCATGTCCATATCAACCAAAATACGGGCGTAAGTGCTATGATAGAAAGAATCAGTCCTAGGATCAACAGCTAAAAAAGTATCTACAACATCCCCACATAGCCTTGAAGCAATCCTCACTCCAGAAATGCAAAGGCAAATAGGGAAGCCTTATCCACACAGGTTTGATTGTAAAAATTTCGATAACAAGGTTGAAGAGAGGGAACCAAGGCTTCATGCGAAGGAGGTGCGACTGAAATCCCCATATTTTTCCAAGAATCAATCCCTATCAAAGGAGTTGTTAAACACTGCAATGGAAATACCTTGAGCAGAGGGATAGATGTTGACTTTACCTACAATAAGGGGTCACCAAAGTTTAGAAATCCATTTGTGCAAGGTCGGAAGGCCCGGATAACAGATTATGAACCTGCAAATCAATCCACAGTTTTGATATAACTCCACAGACTCAAACACATCCTCGCCAAAAGAGACAACATGTGTTGTTTTGGCATAAGCCATGCGCTTAGCCTGCACTTTCCCCCAGAACTCACTACCTCCAGGAAAAATAAAGGCTTTCCCCTAGGCTGACTCTGAGACCTGACTCCCCTGAAGCACTCCTGCACAGCACACCCATTAACGACGGATGCATTGAGAGGGACGCCCACCACAAATCCCTCACCACCAATATCCAATGAAGCACCCTGAAAATCAGGGTTCCAACAAGAACCACCATTGTTTAGGAAAGGAAGGGAGTCACCAACAGAGGACACGAGGAAACCGGAGGCCGAGCCCCATTTGCCGCCACCATACGCCTGTTGGATAAATTCCAACCCGTGCTCACTACACACCAAGGGAGAAGCAAACGATTCACCCACACAAAACTGTGTTGAGCCATTGAGACGAGCACCACCAAGAAGCACCTGCCGCCAGAGGAAACACCGCTTCCAACTTCCACACCACGGCTCGAAACCAGATCAGGAAAACCCAAATCGCCGGCGCCCAAGGATTTAGGGCCTCCAAAATCCAGCCGAGGCGTCGCAACAACTCGGTTAGGGTTCGCTCCAGCATGAACATATGAAGGTGACAAAAGGGAGGTTAGATGCGCACTACCAGTCGCTATTATCTATTACAATATACACGAGTAACATGTGGGAGAAATAATTTCACAAATGAGAATACACCATGGCCCGCAATATTTTCAAGCTTGACGGAATCCATTGGCAAAGCTCTATACCCATGTGAAGTTTGACGCATATTTCTATTCCACCAAACTACTGTTACCTCGGGTGTAGGCAGAGGCCACATAATCATCCGATGCTCCGTTGTTTTTCTCATGTTTCTATCCTTTCGATTACTTTTGCTTTCTTTGCTGCCCAAGTTCTTGCTGTAGCTGTTATTTATTTGACAGTTATAATCATGGAATTGAAGAACGCAGTTCAGGTAAAGATCGATCAAGATCGATGGGTTATTGAAATTAGGGAGCGCCTGTCTGTAAACGAGGAAGAAGAAGAAGAAAAGGAATTTTGCATATGCGTATTCAACGTGCCGAAGGAATTGTTGGCATTGAAACCCCAAGCATATATTCCGCAGTCTGTTTCTATTGGGCTGTATCATCATTGGAGATCCGAGCTGTACGAAATGGAGAGATACGAAGTCGCTGCTGCCCGAAGATTCCAGAAGCGGATCGCCGGTCACAAGTTCGAATCCTTGGTGGAAAAGGCGAGGAAGTACGAGTGGCGAATCCGGAGCTGCTATCACAAATACCTCGACTACAACGAGGAGACGCTGGCATGGCTCATGGCTCTCGACGCTTCCTTCCTCCTCGAGTGTTTGCAATTCTACGCGTTCAAGAAAACCCAGGCAGATGAAACCTCTAATCCAGAAGTGAAGAAGCTGGGCAAAGTTTTAGATGTCTCTGGCAGAAGTGCCGCCCACAACGCAATCCTGAGAGATCTCATGATGCTCGAAAATCAATTGCCGCTATTTCTCTTGCAAAAGCTGTCGGAGATGGAGTACTCGGGTAGTCCAGACAAGGCGGAAGACAAGCTATGCGACCTGGTAACACTTGCTTGATCAGAATTGTCGCCATTTATGTTCAAGATGCCTGATAGTTCCAGGATGCGTATAAAAGAAAGGTGTCACCTGTTGGAGGCGCTCTATTACTCTCTCGTCCCTGCTCCACCAGCGACCGATACAAATCCAAAAGGCGGCGAAGACGAAGAAAAGGCTTTCGAGTCGCTATGGAACGCGCTGTCCTCCTTAAACGTCGGCCCTGTTCGACGTCTCACGGCACTGTTTCGGCGACTCATAAAAGCGAGGGCACTCCAGTTTCTGATGAAGCTTCCCGCGCGTCTTCTATCTGTTCTTGGAAATCTGCCAATTCTACAAGCGTTAAAGGGGCCCTTAGCTATTCTCTTTGGGTCCTCCGCCGCCGACAAAGATGGCAATGATAAGGAAGGGGATGGGGATGAGCTGATCATTCCTTGCGTTGCCGATTTGTTCTCAGCAGGAGTGAAATTCGTTCCTACTGATGGGGACCTGACCACAATACGCTTCGAAATCAAGACTGCCACTCTTTACCTTCTCAAAGTGAGGTTGGTGATTCTCAGAAATCTGGTGGCTTTCGAAGCTTCGGCGGCGCCTGGCGCGTTCATCTTCACTCGCTACACGGATTTCATGAACGGAATGATTGACAAGATGTTCGAGTGCTGAGAAACAGCGGAATTATTTACAATCACCTGGAAAATGACGGCAAAGTGGCAAGCCTATGGAACGGCATGGGTAAATGTGTTAAATTAACAAAAGTTAAATTTTTAGACCAGCTTATAGCAGATGTGAATAAACATTACAACAGGAGATGGAGTGTTGTAGTGATGGAGTCTTGGAAATTTCTTGCTCTTTTGGCCGCAGGGATATTGTTGCTCCTCACTTGTTTGGAGGCCTTCTGCTCTGTTTATGACTGCAAACAATGGTGGAATGACACCAGTTTCGTTCAGGACTAAAGGGGAAGAGGTTTATCATATTTAATCATGTTTAACCGTTGTAATTTTATATTTATTCTGCGAGTGGTTTTCTTAAAGTCTTGTTCGGGTTCAAAGTAAAGAACAAACGTTATGGGCTGTGCAGCAATTGAATTTCATTCGCGGAGAATAATATGATTATTCAAATATAGGAGTTAAAAGAGTCGTTTGGCTTTCTTAACAGGGAGAGAGAATAATTTTCCACATCAAAGGTGATTGATTTTGTATATATTAATGACCCGGAGAGAATACTATGATTAATTAATATTTAAAAGAATAATATATTTGTTTAATAATCGTTAAAAGAGTAGGTGGGTTTGCTGATTTATAAAGAAAATAATTTTTTATCAAAAGTATTTTGAATGGGCGGAAATAATATTGTTTGAAAGGAAATTTACTGATTTGGTTCCATTTTTGTACATCACGATTTATTTATGTGTGTTTGTAAATTAATATGATCTTAATTCAATTACAACTTGTTTCCTAATTTTAAAAAGTCCTATCTGAGGTAATTTAAGATTTAAAAAGTATATAGCATGAAGGGAAAGTTTCGATATCCTTATGAAGCGGGTTAATTCTAACATAATCTCAAACTATATCATATATGAAATATTGTACTTACATAATATATGAGAATTTTCACCCCAAAAGTATTTTCTATAAAAAAGTCAGTCAAATAACTTTTGCTTATTATATTAACTCAGTTGTTCACAATACAATAATAGAATTCATAGTTTCTTTTTCTCTAATATATGTGTGAGTATTCATAGACACATCAATTGGAAACCATCAAAGTGACATTACAATACTTTAACAACCCAAAAATTCAACACACACGAACAACACAGTAAAAGACAGGATATTTTTTTTGACTTGCTTCGACAAAAATACACGACACAACATGTCGTCACAAGGTTACAACCAACTCTGGGAACCACTTGTTACAGGGATGACCACAAGGTTAGCACGAAAACGTTCACACCCAAAAGGATGATATACTTTTTTCTTTTTTTCTTTTCTCTTTTTTTGACAGAATAACATAGAAGCCCAACCACAAGACACTCTCACAGCTAGGGCAAGCCACAGTAAGAAATGATTGGAGGTTATTTATTTTGATAAGACACCCTTTAAACTCATGACTTAAGTTTTCAGAAGGATTCAATATATGATTTACACAAATCATCTTACCAACTGAGTTATGTTCTTACACACTGTAGAGTAGTTCACTTAAAGTCTTTTCCTTTATAACAATTATTTGGTTTATATATTTATTTGATAAAGATGGTAATTTAATTCCACAAGGCCATCTATTCACACATACGTTACTAGATCTCGTTCATGCCCTTATGACAACATCGGTTCACGTTCAACAAACTTAAGAGAAAATTACAAGGTACCCTGGATAAAGTTAAAGGAAGAAGGTCAAATGAGTTCACCCTTAAGACGTCATTAGCTCTTACTAAGGTTTAGTTGAAGCTTGAGGTTTTATACGTAGTTATTAGCGCTCTTACATAGGCTTCACCGAAAGAGCTTATCAAGAGGAAGCTACTTACTTTTAAATAGGATGAGAGATAAATTGAGTGGTTTCAAAATTTTCTTCTCTTACTTGTTAAATCTTATTAGAAACTAACCATTGTTTTCCTTTAAGCTTGTCTTTAGCATTCTCCAAAAAGAGTAGTGGTTACTAGTTCAGTTAGGGATAACACGTTAGATAAAATCACATTGCAAGGATAGCCTCGCCCTTGATCACTTAGGGAATTGTTTGTTCTCGAGTGGATCTCCTCTACAACAGATTTATTTGAATAAAAATTTTAGGTAACTTCTGTAAGGAAAAGCCACCCCATTAAAACTTACATATAACCCATCAATACAAAGTCTTAGAAAGATTTAATTTAACACTTAATTCTCAAGATCAAAGTTTTTACAATGCTTATGCCAGTGAAGAGATTGAATATTATTTCTCACTAAGGAGAGTTACCAGCCAAATTACAAAAAAAAAAGACAAAACTACTTCTTCACGTGATTCTCCGAACAATTCCAGGCAAGAGGTCATATAAACTCTCTTTGCAAGCAATGTTACACAAATTACAACGCATTGAAAATTTTTACAAGCAACTTCATAAATTGTACAGATGAACCTTTAACACTATTTTCCTCTAGTCTACTCGCATAATCCATCTGCACAAATATTAACTAGAGTCAGTTCGCTAGAACTGAGCATGTTAAGACTACCCATTGCAACAGTAAGCTAACATTTTATAATATCATGAAAGTAAAATTATAAACTCAAGAATGGATCAAATCACAAACCACTAATCAATATGTTTCACAAGGTGACGAGATTTATACCAGCCAACAAGGAGGAATCCCAATATTCAAGTGAGAGAGATATTCCAAAGATAATCAAGGTGAGACCTTATTGGTGAAGACAACAAGGCTAAGAGTATTGAGATTTCAGTCATGTAATCCTATGGATTACGTGATTGAAATCTAACACCCAAACATCATTCTATTAGTATTAACCAAAAATATAAAGATCAGTCAAATGACTTAACATATTCAAAATTGCTTGTTAACAAGACTGCATTAACGCACATCCATGTTTAAGGAAGAATATAGGCCCCAACCCTATATGAACACAAATCATTCAAAGATTAAAGTTAACTTCACTCGACTGAATAAACCAACATACATATAATACTCACAACGCAAAAACTGAATCTGAAGATTCAATATACCAAGCAATTCTCACCGAACCTAATTATTTTTCTTCAAGAAGTTAAATAAATTAGATTCTATCCAACTAAATTACATTCAACAACTATAGTTGGATTACACAAGCAAGGATCAAGAAGAAGTCTTTTCACCAAAGGTTGTTATTATCTTACATCACATAAACAGTAATAAACCCGTAATCCACCACTCGTATGATTGTTGTAAGAGTTAAGGACTTAGCTCACTAAAATATGTAACTGAGTCGATTCCTACCTTTTCCATTTTCATACAAGTCTAATCCCAATTCGAAGAAAGGTAACCATTCTATTTTCATACCTGCCTCAGTCAACACTTACTCGGGAATTCCGTCCCTGAATTATTGAAGGTTTGCTAAGCTACATAATGGATTTAATAGAAACCCATTTCATTCGATACTTGAATTTAAACAAGCAAGGGATAGTCTGTTGAAAATATAAGTGAATCGACACAAGATCCTCTACCATGACCCAACTCAAGTCACCAATCACAAGGTTAACAGTCAGCGAAGGAGGAATACAAAGAAAAATACTCTTCCTACGAACTATGCCTTCTCTTCCGTCTCTAAAACAACATATGAATAGCTTGGGCATACCCATCTATTTCACGACTGTCTACTCGACCTATCCTCATAGTCGCTCCAAAGAAAACATCTGCTAATACAAAATTTTGATTGAACTCTTTTATCTTATGATACAGTGACTCACGTCACAGGATCTGTATTGAGCAGTCGATATTCCACTCACGTAGGCCTCTAAGAAAACATCATGCTCACTATGCGAGGTCTACACACAGATTCAGCCCAAGAAAAGCTTTTACCAAGACAAAAACAACACTTAGCCTAAAACTGGCCATGAGTCGACAAATCTACAAATATCCACTAATGTTATTCATGGCTCAAGTTTATATCTGCTACTGCTGGTTTAGAAATCGAACTCAACGGCCATTGTTCACTATTATCTCTAAACGTCACCCGAATTGAAGAATTAAGCAGGAAACACCTAGGTTAAAGATCTAACACCCACAGTATAAAACTTCAACCATTATTTTGCTATCACATAGCAGTTACTCTTTTATTTCGAAAATAAAAAAAACGAGGCAGAAAGGAATGTATACATGCTATCACAGTTGCTATCAGGGTAAGAAAAACAAACAACTCCCAACAGTCCTTCCTTTCCTTCAATCTGGGTCGATTCACAAGGAAAAAGTAGAAGCCCATTCTAAATGCCATAACAGATAAAAAAAATAGAAGGACATTCAATTCATGACATAATAAAAGGGTAGCAGAAGATTGCAAGGGGCAGGTTTAACATGCCTGGTTTAAAACGCCATCTCGATATGCATCTAATTGTTTCAATGCAGCTGCTTACCCTTAACCCAAAGTTCCCTGTGAGCTCGTGCTAGCGCCACATTCACGCGGTGAAAAACAGATACATAGCCAACCCCATGATTTGAAGCTCAGAAACAAGACATAAATATTACATCACGCTCCTGGCTCTGAAAGGCATCTACCATAATGATAAATAACCTTTTCCTCCGTCGGATTTGAGGACAACATCAAGCTCTCGGTGCAAACATTACAGCTGTAGCTTGTAAGGTGTGATAATTCCAACAGGAAACTTTATGCCTGCCAACCTGGTGACTCGTTGAAGAAGCTCATATAATAGCCAAGCAAATTGTGTTTCATGTAATATTCTGATATGAAACAGATCAGCCTCTATGAGGTTCTCTTCCATGAGTTACATCGTACAACAAGTAAGATCTCAATAGAGAATCTTTGTAAATAAATTTTATCAGGTCTGATGGTAACACCCTCACTGTCACATAATCGATTTTGAAGCTACAAACTCAGTACATGATCTGGATCTGAAAAAAATATCCTGCTACCTTCATCTCCCAAGACATTTTCTCCAACATTGCATAGATCTCCTGTGCCCATGGGTGTGATCTGTCACCTTGAAGGAGAATCTTGAATTGAGGATGCATTCGATACTAAACAGATAACATCATAGTTGGACAACCTGCTTGTTGGAGGCACTCAAAAAGGCTTCTTCCTTACTGAAACGTGCCTGCAGCCTGGCTAAAAATTGTGGCAGGTCTCTGCTATGGATCCCCAACAAGAACACACCTCACAGCGCCCCAGGAAGTGGAGGTAATACGTCTACTTCACTATCTTGAAGCTCCATAAAAAAAAAAACACCACCACTGTCTGAAACAATAAGAAAATAGCAATATTGTTCCATGCACACATTAAAATTCCATGAGCCACGATGCTTGAAAAGAGAACCACAGTGCCTAGCTAGACATTCCTTCTGCACAAAGCGGCCACTCGTTCCTCTTCTACGGAGAGAAGGAGCTGGTGGAGGTGTTGATAGTGAGGAGGTAAATCTCGTCGACCTTAGGCCTGAATACAGCCAACTGAGACGCTTTAGACGACAACGCCAAACGCGTATCACAGGGCGAGAGCTCCAGCTTGGTCCTCGCCTGCATGTCGATGTAGAAGGAGTCCCTGTCCACGAGGGCTATACCAAACGTAAATCCATCCTTCTTCTGCACCAATGAATCTGAGCATGGAATGAAAACCCTGTTCATGTCTTCTGAAACACCATACTCTATGGATCCCATTAACATCACAATAATTGCAATGGCACTTCCATAGATCCCCATCATTATTCTCCACACCAACAATAGGTAGGAAGAATTTATTTCTTAGAAAAATAAAAGAAAATAGTCTATCCTCCAAAAAAAGTACAGATCCTAAAAAAATCATTTTTGAGCCAGCAAGGGGGGACGAAGTCCTAGGACGCAGAGAGGGAAGATCTGTCCAACCACTATCCAACCACTCCTCACATTAACTCGGGTCAGATCGGATACGGCTTCTGGATCTTAAAAGATTGCTTGTATTCTCATGCAAGGAAAGAGTCAAGTCTGAAAGGGGCGTTGGGGTGGAGTTACCTCACACTCACAGCCAACAAAAGAATTATCTTCCAGTATTGCGTGGCAGGAAAGGAAGATACCCTTCTGCCCACCCACCGTAACATTTGCCATAATGTAAATGTATGCATTTTAATAATATTCTATTTAATATATGTACATATATAAATATTGTCTTACTTGCTATTAAATTTTACTTTTATTTAATAAACGATCTCCATTTATTTATTTGATTCGGTCAAGTTAAACAATATTTAATTAATCTATATATTTTGTTTGAATTTGTTTATTGATCTCCTCATTGCCATTATCCAACCAAAACAAAGAAAAGAAAAGAAAATTAAATAACTTCAGAAAAACTAGCGTCCATGAAGGTCGTCAACGCTTCAGTGAGATAAGATGACTTGGATCCGATACCTCTAGGGACATATGAGAAACTGGAGGAGTACACTCTTGCATCAAAAACCAGGTGCGAAGGCAGAATCCACACTTCATCGGTTAAGGGCGACAAGGCGGGGCATTACAAATACAATGGTTGTAAAATTATAGGCCAAGAAAACTAGCCATTCCACATGTGTATTCTAGATGAGTGTTAATCGGGAAGAATGTAAATGATTCCAAATATACAACACATAAACAACACTGCTCATTTTATATAGAATTTAAAAATGGGTATTTACAAGAATTAGATAGAGAAATCAAGTATCCATTGAACAACTCAAGTTTAAATGTTCAGGTATATATCAGATGACATTGGTTGATATTCTATTGGAGTCTCCAATAATTGAAAAAACTTATTTTCAATATTCTTACTACTTATGGGACTCAAAAATAGTGAGATAGTTTCACTATTTTCTAGATGAACACATGTGACAAAAATATATTTCAATCTTCTTAATTTTAGAGATATTGGTCCCTAGTTGGGGTAATACAAAAGTATATTTGTGCATGCATATTAGGTTTTCTTTTCCTAGCTATTTGTACTTTTTTTTTTGCTACCAACTTATGGTGATTATCTACAAAAATATGATTACATATGCATTATTTTAAATTCATATTTCTCAAGTATTATTGACTCTATGTATGTATTTAGATAAATGTATTCGAATTATAGTTGTTTTGTTATTTTAGACTCTGTAGAATTGTGATTAAAGCTACATTAATTTAAAACCAAATTTCTCAATTATTATTCAAACATTTAATTTTATCCTATCTTCATTTTTAAAAAAATTAACATTATTTGAAATATAATTTAGGGGTTTAACTTATAGCAATGTCTCGAACATTCGAGGGACTTTGAGGGAAAGTAGGTCATAAATTTTAGTAGTTTATCAAAAATTTCAAGTACACTGAGGGATGAACACCAATTTTAATTAATTTGTATTTCAATGTAGTTAGATAATCTTATTAATTTATAACTATTTTAGTTTTTTAGGTTATACAAAATTTTGGTTATTTGAATACTTTCTATTTTTGAAAAATACTTGAAATTGTGATTATCATAATTCTGTAGAGCCTAAAAAGGAAAACAATTATAAGTCAATAAGTTTATCTAAATACATACATAGAGTTAATAATACTTGAGAAATATGATGTAGTGCCCGCTTCCCTTCGACACATTGTGATATTGATCCTGATGCTACTGACTATATTATGCACATTGTTATGGTTTAATTTAGTATGATGTTAGATTTTAGATCATGTCTTATTGTCGACTTTGATTCAAATATGGTGCATGATGACTGCTAGAGACATTTTAGATATTGAGGCGGATATATTGTTTGACATGGTTATATTGTAGATGTTAACCGGACTTGTGATATTTGGATATTTTGAGTAGACTTGGAAAATGAGAATTGAATTAAAATTGATGATGAGATAGTTGTGGATGAAATTGTAAGTGATATTGTTGATTGTCTTGATGATTGTTGTGATTCACATATATGTCGATGATCTTAAAATTATATTTATATTCATTTGGATGTCCTAATATGGCCACGAGGCCGAAGGAGATATTTGTGTTTTGTAGGTTAAAATATCACAACAAACATTGGGGGATTGGAGACCAACCACATTGGAATTCTAGATGAATTCAACAAGGTAACCATGGCAACTTGTATTGTTTGTGTGTGGTTATTTTGTTAGGGATTCCCATGGGGGGGGTCACCTTTAAATGTGACCAAGGGATTTTATGTTATTCTTGTATTTGGTCCCTTTTGTTTAATGTTTGCATGCATTTTATGTGGTGCACTTACTCCTTTCATTATTTATTTAATGTGGTATTAATATTGTAAGTAATCATGTTGTTAAGTTAATTAACTAAAATATATCATAAGAATGTAATTAATAAAGTTGTTGGTCTTGGTTTAAGTGTTGTAAGAGATGTGTAAGTGATGTGTAAGTTGATTTTAGAGTATGAAAATCTCCACCTTCTTGGAAATTCAAATTTTTCATTGGAGGTTGATTTTGGAGGCTTACATGACAAGTTAAACTTGTCCCATAACTCTTTAATTTATTTACCAACCACACCTATGGTTGGAGAGTTTAATTTAAACTTTCATGATGATTTTTTTTTGTAAGCCTAGCTGAATGTTTTAATTGCAGTTCTTGCTTGAAATTAATTTCAGTCCTTTGGGATATGGTGTGATGCCTACTAAAACAACCCACTTGAGATGTGACGCCGTGAAAACGACGACGACGAGGAGCCAAGAACTTGCTTCCACCAACATATAACCCGAAAAATATGACTAGAATTTTTTTTTTGCATGAGGATCAAGATTTAAGAGAACAAGTTTACAGTTGTTATGTATTTAAATAAGTATATTTCTTCTTTTTTTTATATGAAGAATTGTTTCATCTTACAAATTTTTAAAATAAATATTACTTTTGATTAAATAACTTAACCACCCCTTCCTCATGAAATTCATTTTGAGGGACATTTATAATATTGTGATCATTTGAATTTACTTTCTTAAAAGGAGATTTATCATATTTGAAAATTGCACAAAAGGAAAAAAAAGGGTCAAGAGATTTAATAGGGTAATACAATCCAAAATAAGTTTGACAAGATATGGTTGGCGGTGGGTGGCTTTAATAGCCACCTTCCATTTTATGAAACCCCCTCTCCTTTGGCGCTAGGCTACCCTTAGCTCTTAACTCCATTTAATAGCCACCTGGCCGCATATCTTTAATTAATAACTTTACATTTTGCAAATGTTATGCCCCCCGATTGGTCTGCCCACCGTTTAACTTGACCCTGGCCACGCAATAAAAAAATGGTTATAGATGAAGCTACAGTAGGTGAGTACAACAGGCGTGTTACCCAGCCATGGCCACGCGGGTCAGGATGGTGGCTAGAGATGAAGCTACAGGTGAGTGCAGGCATGTTACCTCCACTGTCATCGGGTGCTGCGAGGTGTGTTTGTGTCGGGATCCATAGCCTGCAACAGAATTTTACACTGAACTCCAATGCTGTCTGAAGGGTTGCAGCAATGAAAGCAGCTCAATGGATTGACATCTCCATGGTAACAGAAAAATTCGCATCAACAAATTCAATATATATAGGCAGAGTTGCACATTCAATACTACATCTGTTTTTATGAAGTCAACAGCATGGTCCAGATATCCAGAAACTTGTAAATATAAAAATAAATCATAAACAGAAAATAGAACTTGGTCCCTTCTTTAACATTGCAGGTCTGGCATGGGGTTAACTTGTTATAGTTCAAGCCTATGCTTACAGATTGGATCACTTAGCATCACCAATAATCTCCTCAATAACATTGTCCGTTCTAGCATGACAGAACCAGTTGGCATATCTCATAATAATTTTTCTTGCAACAATCATGGAGACAAACTTGGTTATAGAGTGGCAGTCAACAGATACATGAAGGTTCATGAAACTGATAATAGTTGCTCTAGGGGGCATGTTTAACAATCCAAATGCAATTTCCAATTACTCGCAATGGTGGAAGAGAAATTATTTTTTTATTTTTTTTCCATCTCCTCTGCATTCCTCGCTAAATGTCTTGGATCTTGAAAATAGCAAGCTTCCTTCATCTCCCAAGACAATTTATCCAACTTTGTGTACATCTCATGCCTGAGGTGTGTTCGCGTCGGGATCCATAGGCAACAGGAAGATCACGGCGTAGGAGACGTCTTCTGGGCACTTCCAACAAGCAGGATGCCCAACCGTGGTTAGCTATTTAGAAATGAATGCGTCCTCAAAATCAGGATTCGCCTTCAAGAGATTTTTATCAAAATCGATCAAGGGACAGTGAGAGTATTACCAGAAGACCTGGTGAAATTTATTACACAGATCTCTCTAATGAGACCCTATCAAAATTACAAGCATAGCTCGTGGAAGAAAAGTCTCATAGAGGTGGATCTGTTTCATATCAGAACATTCGTGAAGCACAGTCGACTGTGCATACAGTGAACTCGCAAGGCCTGCCGCTGTTTCGGCGTGACAGGTTTTAGGAGGCTAAAAAAAAATCATTTCTTAAGGACACGTAGGTTTATTAGCATATAAGTTTACTATTATTTCTTGGCTACGGTTTGTAAAAAAAAACACTTAGTTAATACAAAGAAATATTAATGATATATTGTTATAAATAGGATTTAATAATAGTAAGTACATTAGTTGTAATTTTACTTAAATATGAATAGTCTTTAAAATATCAATTTCCTTATTACATGAAATGTGGGTGATGAACTAAATAAGCTTAGAACTTTCACATTAAAATATCTTTCTACCTATTTTAATAGGGCATTTGTATGGTATCTCAAGTATATTTGATTTCCTTTCCCTTACTAATTTGCCAATAATTTTACAATGAACTCTTAAATGAAGATAAACATAATGGAGCTAGCACATAAATTACTTCGTTAGCATGATAAAAACTATCTAAAAACTTAAGTCATTCCCTTAACAATACAAGAATAGAAATACACTAATATTCCAATTTTTCAATACATCTCTTTAAGTAACAAAGTGAAATTCAATACATATATATTTTTTGTAAATTTCCTAACATTCCACAAAAGAGTCCAACAATTTTTCCATTAAGTTTTTAAGCAAGATCTACTTATCATGTCAACAGGATCATCAACACTCATGTGAGGTTCCAAGCCAGGTTAAAGGAGAATAAATAGATTGTCTTTCTTTCAACTTTTAATTCCATCCACATTACAACCTTACTAATGAAGTTCAAGACAACTTTCCTTCAACATCTTGTTACAACATTTTCTACTTAAAGTGGGAACAAAATTTACAATGATGGAAGCTAAAATACAAAGCAATATTACATTTTTCCTCCACTCAAGGTGGGTAAAAAAAATACATGGTGGTTTCACATTGTCATCAACAAGGTTCCAATGCTCCAAATATCAACAAGGTGGCTTCTCCATAGTTTTCTTGATTCACAACAAAATAAGGGAAGAGGCAACACTCTCCTCCCAACCAAGATACCCAATGGAGAAGAGAAGCCATCCTCTCCATTGGCCCCCGAGCCCCAACCACATCACAATGGGAGAAAAATCCAACTCATGGCAACTACTAGCTTCCACATAACTCAACATAAAATTTCACATTCATTCCATAATCCTTCAAAACAAAATCAACAACACAACAAGAGGGAAAAACAATCACAACAACAAGTCATAAGGCTTACCAAGAAAGCCACAAGAGTAAGACATATGGGGAGGCCACTTATGCCTCCCAATGGGAATGGGTGCCACATAAAAGCCTCCAATGTAAAACACAATACTCAAAACAACTCTTATGCCTCCCTCAAGTACCCCTTATCCCTCCATCCACTCTTATGCCTCCCTCAACACTTATGGCTCCCTCAAAGTAAAACAAAAAGAAAATGCAAGCATTTCTCTTACAAGGTGGGCACCCAACCCAAACTCCCTCCTCAAGAAAATGATCTCTTGTGCCTCCCTCAAATAAACTCCCCATAGTCTCCTCCCACTCCCAACTTAGGCATTCTACGCATTCCCAACAAGCATTTCAAACAACAACTTTCAACACAACATAAATATACATTCACATAACAAAAAGAAGAAACATAATGCATACAAAGGTGAGGCTCCTACCTTTCCATGGTAGAGCTTTCTCTAAGTATGAAGTCTCAATCCCTCCAACGACCAAGCAATCATCCACAAGCTCCAAAAACACTCCCACAAGTATCAACAAGCTCCAAAAATCCACAAACTCCTTCAAAATCCTCTCCTCTCCAAAATACAAAAAGACTAAAAAATGAAACTTCCAACCCCCAAAACAAACAAGAGGATCAAATAAATAGAGAAAAGAGAGGGAGGGATGATGTGGCTCCAAGTAGGATGCCACCTCCTTTTCCCTCCACTCCACATCATTTGGCCAACATCAAATTCCAATGCACCATTAATAAGTGGTTGAAAGAAAGGCAAGCACCTTACACACTCCAACTAAGCCCACTCCCTCAAAGGACAAAATTAAATTTTGAAAGGAAGTGCAATTAATATTTTACCCTTTTTATCCCCCCCAAAACACCTAAAAGACCCTAAATTTTGCCTTCCAACCCATAGGTAGGGTTGGCATGGGGTTTTAAGAGGTGTGGGACAAGTTTGACTTGTCCCACAAGCTTTGAAATTTGGCCTCCAAGGCTAAATTCGAGTTTCCCATGTGGGGTAGAGTGTGCTACACTCAAAACTCAAACACACATCAATCCACACAAAATCCCAAGTAAATCAAATCCTAAAAAATGAACTCTCTTTTGGTCACATCTTTTAATTAGTTTAGGACAATTTCAAATTAACTTAATTAAGCCACGACAACCCATGGCTAACAAAGGGGTAAACTCCAATCCAAAGAATATGAATAATAACACAAGTAAAATTTCACTTACTAAGAGCAACACATACCAACATAATAAAAAGAGAAAAATAAAACAAAACAACACATGACCCCTAGGTCACAATTTTCCCATAACCCGATAATTCTAACACACACACAATTACTTGTTGCCATGGTGACCTTAGCTGGATTCTTCTCGAATTCCGATGTGGTTGGTCTCCACTCCCCAATATTGTTGTGAATATAATATACCTGCAGAACAGAAAATACCTCCTTTGGCCTGTTGGCCGCATTAAAACATTCATGCCAAATATACCATATAATCTAAAATAAACGACACACGATTTACTATCATGTATGCAAGTACGATATCACTTACACTTTCTAGCACATTTCTATTCCACATTTCATTTATGTCAAAACGATCATCACATTAGTCAAATTATCAAGTTCTACTCAATATGATTAAATATATCACATGTCATAATTAAGATAAATAACCCTGTCAAAAAGTATACAAATATTGTCATCAAATGTCCACCAGTAAACCATATGCATCATATAAAGATCAAATCAGTAACAGTCCAATGTCTATGATATCTACTAGCATGCTAAATCAAGAAGCCATAATAAATCCATAAGTGAAGTAATCAGTCTCGAAATCAATAAAACAAAATGGTGTCGAAGGGAAATGGGCATTACAAGTTTACTTGGCTTGCAAAAATACTCTCGTTACAAGGAGGAAAATTCACAAGATGAAAAAATGAAGGTTTCTTGATCAGTAGAAAACCTATCCCATGTTCATTTCATAGCATTGTTTATTACTAACAATACATTATTTTAATCTTTAAGTTATTACAACCAACGATGTGGGTTAACTAATTAAGTTTTATCATTCTTGATTCACAATCCGATGTTCCTATTAGGAGTGCATATTTTCACATTCATATTGCGCATGAAAGATCACATTACACCTATGTTCCCCTTATAGATATTTTACCTTGAATCTAAGTGATGGATTTCACATATCAAAATACTTCTTTTTTTATCATCTTAAGGGTTCACTCTAAGTAGCAACGAGTTAATTACATGTTTCGACCATAGATTCTACTTCATGGGTGATCCTAGATTTAATATATAGTCCTATCTATGCCAAGGGTTCTACTAACTTTTACAAGTGCAACTAGAGTGTACATTTCCTTAACTCACGAGACCTTGGCTATAGATGAGGTTATCCCATTCTCCTAAGGCTAGATTTCATTATTTCATTAACATCGTTGTTTAACCACATTCATGCATACAAAGCATGTGATAATGCGTCATATTTGGTTTTTCCAATTTATTAGGTTAAATTGTTGTATAATTCATGGAGCCCTACTTTATCAACATTCATTTTATGATCACTGATTTGCCATTTTAGTTGGTTTTGAAATTGCTCAATGGTGTATCATTTTTGTAATGGACATTCCTTAGTTTAATATTTTTCTTACCCTTTTCATCACTCACTACATTTACATGGTTTCCTTGGTTCTGTTTTAACATCATTTTGGGACAAATGAAACTCATATAACACTTAAATAACATTGAGGAATTTTAAACTAAAAGGAGTACAACCTCGCACAAGAGAACTCATTTTATTTCTCTTAGACATGCAAGTATTAAGTGTATATTGCAAGAGGGATATCCTAAATGATGATATGCATTTTCAAAATCCTCCTAAGGACCTATTTCAATTGTTCGGTAAGTACAAGAAATAATTCAAAATGTAATCTCTACTCCCATATTTTAAATCTCACAAGAAAGAACAATTGTAGGTACAACCACCAATTATCTTGCATAGGATTGTACCACCCAATAGGGTACCAAGGGAAATTACGCACAAGAGGGTTAAATTGATTCAGGATATATGTCATACTTGTAGCACCTAGACATGATGACCTCACTCGTCCCAATACGATAGGTTTGACAACATATAAGCACCACATCATAAATATCAAGCAAAATGGTCCTTACTAAGACATCTTATGTGCAAATCATGAAGATGATAATGAGATGAGAGTATTTTATTAACTTGATCAATTTTTTATATCGTGGAAAAAGACTCAAATGGGAGGAGGAAGTATAATAGGCATTATATATCAAGTTATTTTATTTTCGCTAGTTTTGATGAGAGGAGATTATACCTAGCATTGTGGTCATTAAGAAAATAAACCAATAATTAACATAGCAAAAGATTAATTTGATATCTCTATAACATACATAAAACATTGAGTATAATTTCACATCCAATTCGACACTATTAAATTCAGTCACATTGACATTCTTCAAAATATACAAAGAACAATTCTTCAAACAGTAATACATATGATTATTCTATGGTAATACATGTATTGCAAGGGGAATATAACATTACAATGAAAATTCATTAATTATAACATATAACATCTGGAAAACTTGTAACGACCCAAAATAACGACACACGAACAACATAGTGAAAGACAGGATAATTTTTTTTTGACTTGCTTCCACACATGACACAACACAACATGTCGTCACAAAGTTACAACCAACTCTAGGAACCACTTGTTACGGGGATAACCACAAGATCAGCATGGAAACATTCACACCCAAAAGGATAATACACTTTTTCTTTTTGACATGACAACATAGGGTCCAAACACAGAACACAATTACAGTTAGGGCCAACCACAATGAGATATTCTTGGGGGTTATTTATTTTAAAAGGACATCTTTCAATTCTTAGCTTATGTTTTCAAGGAGGCTCAAGATATGATTCAAACAGTTCATATTTCCAAGCTAAGTTTATTCTTTTTACACTGAGTAATCATCTTTAAATCTTCTCTATTATGACCTTTGTTTGCTTAATTCGTTTATCAAGAAAAGGAAGTATTTAAATTCCACAAGGCCATCTGCTCACCACTAATGCTACTAAGATTTTTTTCTTTGCCCACAAGACAACATGGTTTTAAGTTCAACACACTTAAGAGAAGTGATACAAGGTGCCTTGGAAAAGGGTTAGAGGGAGAAGGTCGAGATGAAACATCTTTAGGACCACATTAGTTATTGCCAGTATTTAACTAAAGCTAGGGCTCTTAACCAGAATTATCAACAACTTTGCTTAGGCTTCGCTAAAAGTATTAACAAGGAGTAAAAATTTACTTTCCAAATGGCAGAGAGATAGATTGCGTGGTTTCAAAAAAAAATTCTCCTATTTATTAAATCTTATTATCTTCCAGATCTAACCATAGATTTCCTTTAAGTTCGCTTAAGAATTTCACCATGAAAGGGATAGTGTTCAATAGTGTAGTTAGGGATATCAAGTTATATACTGTTACTTAACAAGGGATAGTTTCATCTGTGATCACTTATGGAATTACATGCTCTCAAGTTGGTCACCTCTACACCAATTTATTTGCAATATAAATTTTAGTTTAACTTCTATAAGTATTAAACAATCCGTTCTATTTTACTTATAACTCACAATTACTAAGTCTTAGAATGATTTAACTCAGCATTTAATCGTAGGGGTGAAAATTTAACAATATTTATTTATGAAGACGAAATAAGGTTACATCAATTCTTAGAATACCGATAATCCATTAAGGTCACTCAACATGCGGTAAACAAATTTCTTTGTATTTTCAATGATATACAGACAATTCAAAGTTCCAAAGTTAAGACGACATAATCCACGATACAATACACTAAGACAATGATCCTCTTCTAAAATTTCCACTAGATGTTATCAATAGTTGAACAATATCAAAAGGATTTCGAACAAAGGAACTTCTCAACTGAGGTTGATGTAAAAATCTACAAGTCTATTCCTCATTTCCTCGCAAAATCCATCTGCAAAATTTTTTTTTTCGCAAGAGTCAGTTCGCGAGAACTGAGCAAGATAAGGCTACACAAAACCACCATAACTATTATCTAACAATATCACGAAAAGGAAGCACTTTATTACAAGAATTGGTTCAAACCTCTAAACACTATTAACACGTCAAGTTATAATAAAGTCTTCATCATGCCAATCAAAGAAGGAAAAGACCTTGTATTCAGTAGGAGTAAAAACAACGAAAGTATAGCAATCGTAAGAGAATGGCCCTTGGCCCTATAAGGAGAAACAAAAAATCTAGCAAAAACAGAATTCCCATCCAGTAAGTAATTAAAAAATAATTACAAGATTGAGATTTGATATAAATACCAACCATCTAGAAATTTATCAAAGGTACCAAACGCATAGGCTAAAATAATATATTTCTAAAAGAACAAAGGTTGATCGGCCCAAGAAAGGGGAAACACGGGTTCCAAAATTTAACACAAAAAGTCATGTATAAATGAGTTTCAAACCGGAAATCAAATAGAGTATACACACAACATAAGTTTCGAAGCGAAGGCATAGTATACTAGTTTTTTCCATTAACTACAAAGGGATTTACCAATCATCCAGGAAGGGTCAAAGTATTACAGGCTAGTAGAAAACACGCGAGAGAAGAAGGGAGTTCCGTCCAACAAGAGTATATAATAATGTCATCAAAAAAATTTTATAACACTAAATATTTGCAAACCTCCACTACAATACTAATGTTTGGTTAATTTAAAATAAACTACCCATATCCCAAAACAACCATATTTTACGGCAACCCTTGGTAACACAGTCAACCGTCGCACAAAGATACAAACATAACTTCTAAGGGACATTATCAAAACAAAACCTTCCGCTATGAATTCATAAGATTATCAAATGAAAGCTAAGTTTTTCCTGAAGATTAATCACATTTAAGGAAATTTCCATCACAACTATTACGATAATTATGTGCATAAAAACTGACCAATATTAATTAATAGCGTTAACATTACAAGGGAGAAAATAATGCAAGTTAGGAAAAAAAAGAAGAGCGCCATCAACGATAATTCAGAGAGGGGGATTAGACCAAACTATTCTAGTGTCAACGAGGTATTGGATTTGTACATTGAAACCTCTAGCTTAGTTGATCCAAAAAGCTAGATATGGTTCAAGTTGATAGGGATGGTCAAGGTACTTCTTGAGGATGGCCTTAAAAGCCTAGAAACAAGATGAAAGATAGTAAAAGAGTCTAAAGACGTGAGAGGGAAAAACACATTGCACACAAACCTTTTCATTCTACAAGTTTTAATACCAAAACTCTAAGCTGGATAGCCCACGCATTGCTCACACAATCCTACAACCTTTCTTTCTCGATGCCAAAAGGTTATTAAGGGACTTGCGAAGGGATAAAAGAAAACTTCAAAAGATAACTTGGGTGCTAGGGAGGAGCTTCATAGTTATCGTAACTTACTTCCATAATATCGAAAATACTAGTTGATCAACATAATTACTTGAAACTCAATCATAGAGAAGGGTTAATGCATAAACATACAGACGAAGGTCTATCATTCGAGTAAGAGAAACATAACATTTAGAGGAGAACGCACACGCCTCCTTTTGACCCACATACTCTCATCGATAAAAGCTAAAACAAGAAGAAACAAACAAAAAGGGAAATCTCCCATCATGACATCCAACTGACAATATTAATGCAAGGAAAAAGTGGTTTGATTTCACGATAATTTTAAATAAGATAACAGTAGAAAGATGTAGAAATATCTTTCCTGTTTCTCCAGCTTCAACAAGTTGTACAGACTCCGCACGAGTCATCATAAGAATTGTAGGTATTGGAATCTGGGTGCACCAGTTCTAAGCGGTCGACATTCACGATCTGTGAGACCATGCAATTGAAGAGGATTTTTTTCAAATAGTTCACGAGCTTTATTGTATTCGAAGTGTCTCCATGCACTTGTGCTCAACTATTGCTTTCCTTGAGATTTTACTTCTTATGTGATTCGACAACCAACTCACATACCCCATACGTGCTACCACAAACGCAAGTGATCTACACAAGGCTGGAGGAGATATTTTCAGAGAAGAACCTAGCAAGGATGTCACGGCAAGAAAAGGTTGTAGGAGATGGATTTACCCAAGTTACTCAGATTTGTTTCAACTTCCTATGCCTCCTCAACAAACCCATTCCAAAACATATCATGCAATCCTTGTTGTCCTTTGGCCATATTTCACTCAGGAATTTTGTCAAATAGTTTGGGTGTCTTATGCTTGCTTCCACTTTGCATATGTATCTACCAACACACTAGCAAACAAAGCATTTGACACAGCCTTGTCCCTTCTCCATTATTTTCCAAGTTTCCAAGGTGTCTCAACCCACCCAATTTGTCCACAACCAACAATCATTGCTGTCCAAAAGACCACATTTCTTTCAAGTTTTTCCCAAACCATTCGAACACTTTGTTGAGCATCCAGATCAGGAGTAAAAATATGTCTTAAGACAGTTATGCGCCCAGGACACTAGCAGATACAAAAAGCAACAAAAATCTCTTTTTTCAAAAGCATTGGAGAACGTCCATGCCCTGCTCAAACAATCCCACTTTGGTATAGGCGTGGAGATGCTATCAAAGGTTGTGGAGTTTGGCTTTACACCTGCTCTTTGCATTTGCTTGTAAGTTTATAAATCCATTTCAACATATACATACTATACAGAGCCTGCAGAAGTAAACACAAACACACCCCTCTCCAGTCCCAAAGGCACCCATTGCAATACTATCAAGATAATATGGCACAACACCCCCACCCACAGAAAGTGAAAACAGTGGGTTACAACATCAGATTCAGAAGTACAGATTTCATTAGAGAAGCAATCTTCACTTCTGCTTATGCTTTCATGTCTAAAGGCTGCAGAGGAAGCCCTTTTACCACTTTGGAGCAAAGGCATGGCATCTTCCATCATACCCAAATGGCAACATGCCTATCCAAGAATCAGGTGCTTCCATTCCTCTCGTTCAAAGTTGTTGGACATTCCTGCACACAGAAGTGTTTTCAATTTGGGTACCAAAAAAACACTTGATGAAAGCTTTTGCCACCGATTGTATATCTACATTGTATCTAGGAAGAAGTTCTATTCTCTCTCTTGACAGTGGTAGGCTTTCCAATGGATCAATCTCTCTGGTAGGGATGTGTTCCTCCAACATGTTTGCAACATCTTTGAATCTACGGAGATATAAGAGTGCCCTCGCTTTAAGTTCCAATGCCTTCTCACATTTCGGCCCGAGTTTGAGAACATCATGAAGGAGATTTATTGCTGAGAAGACATCAGCTGATTCTTTACTTTGAAGTAAATGCCGAGCTTTTCTTACATGCTTCTCTGCAAGCATCCTACTTCTCAGCCACCAATGCCTCTTCACAGATGAAGAAGATGAATTAGACATTGCATAAGCAATCCAAAATAAGAGTGCCCAGCTTCTGAAAAACCAATTGACGAGACTTGGTCCTGGAAATAAAAAAAATGTGTTCTTGCAATAGCTCTCTACAATGAATAATGCTTTCAACTCAAAAGACAACACTCAAAGAACATGGAGGAAACATGCCTACTTCACTCGCTGAAGCTTCATCAAACCCCACGCACGCAGGGAGGAACTAGGTAGAAGACACCATGACAGAGAAGGTTCATGGCAGGGACAGGAACAACACTGCGCAAAAGGACCAAAACAACACTTCGGACACGTTTTTCCCTCCATCAATGCCTGCAGCTCAAGAAAGACGCGCCCAACGCTCCACCTAAACGCATTGAAGAATGAAATCAAATAAATATCATGGTGAAGGAAGTCAAGACTCCACCGACTCCCACTGGGTCATGCCAAACAGAAAAATTACCAGTTCATTTAAGAAGTGACAAGAAATTTCACCCATCTGCCAGCTAACCAGGGAGAAAAGAAAGTGCGCTTCAACCACTACCATAAAGAATAAAAAAATACAGTCTATATAAAATAATAATCATTAATCTTCTCCTTGATTACTTAAACTAAGCTCTCCTTATTTAGTTTAATATTCTCCTCCTTGATGATTAAAAATTTTAAACTACACTCTCCTGATTTAGCAATTGGAACACAATGATGGGAAAATATAAAGCAAGGAGGACATTCATGCTTAGCTTTGCAAACAAGAGAATAAATGGCACGTGATGTTACACCACACCACACCACATATGAGAACAAATAACGCAGAAGCGTTCCATGCTTAGCAATCGATCACCGAAGGATGAACAATTGTAACGTAGAACAGGGCATTACAAAAATTTACTATCTCTTTTTCCATGAAATAAAACATTTTATTCATTCCATGTTGGTCATAAATATTTTTCTTTCTTTCAAAAAAAGATTAAAACAAGAATGCAATTTCTATTCTTTCCAAAATCATATATTATAAACAAGACAAAATAATACATTTTCTCCTCCCATGTTTCACTTTTCTACTTTACAAATAGGGATTTCATAGTGCGTGTTAAACATAGATTGCCAATGGAAATAATATCATATGAATAAGGAAAACACTTCCATTATTTCAAATGAAACTCTTACAAATTCCTTTTCATTTGATTTCAAAATAAAACATACAAAATACGTATCATTTCTTTCACATTCTTTCCAAAAAACTAAATATAGAGTATAACTCTTTGACATTTCGAATTTTAACTTTCATTGTCAATAAAAAGTATCTTTCCACTAAAATTAATATGCAAATCATCCACTTCAAAGTGGGAAAGGGCTACAATAATATTTCATTTCACAAGGGACTGTTAAATAGTCTTTTTCTCAGCTCCAGATTAGCAACATGTAGATTTCTCATTCCTCCAATTTGGTGACAACAGGAGTAGGGGAAAATCAACTCTCTCCACCAAACCAATACATCTAATGAAGAGGAGAATCCGTCCTTCTTCATTGGTCCCCGAGCCCCAACCATAGTTCAATAAAAGATGTGATCCAACTCATAGCAACAACAGGCTTCCACAAACACACAAGCAATATTTTAACAATAAAACACAGTCCCAAAACAAAATGTAGTGTACAACTACATTAAGACATGGAAAAAAACACTAAGGCTTTATCAAACAATCCAAAGGAGCAAGAAACTATGGGGGATGCTTGTTATTCCACCCAAAAGGAGAAATGGGTATCACCACCTGAATTACAAAATGCCAAAATATAGTATATCAAAATGCTGACATTCCTTATGCCTCCCCAAGTACCCCTTATTCCTCACATTTCCTTATGCCTCCCAACCTCTTATGGCACCCCATAATGAGTAAATAAATACAAGCTATTTCTTTGTATGGTGGAACCCAAATCCCAACTCCCTCCTCCCTTATACCTTTCTAAAACACACTTGTGCCTCCCACAAAATAAACCCCACAGTCTTCTCCTACACCATTCCTAGGCCATCTAGCCAACAGCCCACAAACATACCAAACCATTCACATATTAGCATTTTCATAAACAAGAAAGAATCATTTCAAGAGCCAAGCTCCTACCTCTCCATGATGGAGTTGTTCCAAGTTCCAAAACAGAAAGCTTTATCCCAATGCAAGCAATCCAAATTATCTAAGAACAAGCATGCAAAAATCTTCCAAAAACTTCTTCAAAGCAAGAGCTCAAAAATAGTGAAAGAATTTGCCCAATAATGAAGTCTCTAAAGTGAATAAACCCAAAAGAAGGAAAGGAATTTTAATTTTATAGAAGAGGGAAGGGAAGAGGAAGAGGTGGATCCATGTAGGATGCCACATCACACATCCTCAACCCCAACCCCAAAATTCAACTTCATTCTCCAATGCATAATAAATAGGTGGGTGAATAAAATGACAATTTACTTACATACTCAAATCTAACCCACATCCCAAAGGATTGAAATTAAATCATGTAAGAAATGTGTAATTAAAACCTACAAATTGCCTTCATAGAAAGCATTATAAAATTCAAATTTCAACTCTCCAACCATAGGTATGGTTGGTAAATAACTTTAAGAGGTATGAGACAAGTTTAACTTGTCCCACAAGCCTCCAAAATAATCCTCCAAGGAAAAATTCGAATATCCAAGAAGGTGGAGTGTTTCACACTCAAAATTTAACTTACACATCACTTACACATCTCTTACAACACTTTAAACCAAGGCCAACAACTCTATTAATTATTTTCTCATGATATCTTTTAATTAATTAATTAATATTAACAACATGCTTACCCATAATATTCACACAACATTTAATAAATAAAGAAAGAGGCAAATGCGTCACAGAATAAACACATCAAACATTAAAAAAAAAGGGTCAAATAAATAGATACACATAACCCCTTGGTCACATTTAAAGGTGATCCCCCCCATGGGAATCTCTAACAAACACAACACGCACAAACAAACACTAGTTGCAATGGTGACCTTGTTGAATTCATTTATAATTCCAATGTGGTTGGTCTCTAATCCCCCGATGTTTGCTGTGATATTTTAACGCGCAAAACACAATACCTCCTTCGGCCTCGTGGCCATATCAAAACATCCAAAATAATGTAAATAAAATTCTAAAATCATCTAGATATATGACTCACAACAAAATCTTAGCAACACACAAGATCATTTGTAATTTTAATCAACAACTATATCATCATCAAATAATTTCTATTTCTATGTCTACTCACTATATCCAAATCTCACTTGTCTGAACAACATCCATAATATAACCATGTTAAAAAGTATATCGACATCAATATCCAAAATGTCTCTAATAATCAACAGGCATCATAACTGAATCAAGTCAAAAATAATGCATGATCTAACATCTAACATCATACTATAATAAAGTCCATAGTCATGTCCATAATATAATCGCTAGTATCAAAATCAGTATCAAAATGTTTCAAAGGGAAGTGGGCACTACATCCCCCTCCCCTTAGACTCAACTTACTCCTGGAATTCATTGGAACAAATGTGGAAACTGAACTCGTAGCAAAGTAGCATCCACCCATGTAGTTATAGTCTCATCATATCTATCCCATTGCACCCAGATCTGATCAACCTCTCTTTCTCGAAGGCCCAGGGTCGTATGATCTATGATGCGAATAGGCTCCACCATCACCTAACCTTGATCTTGCACATGGAATCAGGTTAAATCTAACACATGAGAAGGATCTGTGACATATCTCCTAAGAACTGAAACATGAAACACATCATGTATGCGAGAAAACCTAGGTGGCAACTCTAGATGGTAGGCCAAGGGGACGATACGCACCAAGATCTCAAAAGGACCCATGAATCTAGGAGCTAACTTAGAACCTTATCCATAACAGATAGGGCTCTTAGGTGGCCTGACACGAAGGAACACCTTCATGCCCACATTAAAACTATGGTCAGTCATATAATGATCTGCGTACTTCTTCTGACTATCATGTGCCTCCTATAATCTCTATCTGATCAAAACCACTACTGCTCCATATCCTACAACAAATATGGTCCAAGAGAAACAATGTCCTCTAACTTGTCCCAACTAAGCGGTGTCCTGCACTCTTTTCCATACAAATCTTGAAAAGGAGTCATGCTTATAGAACTCTAAAAACTATTATTCTAGGTGAACTCCACCAAGTACAAGTACTCCTCCCATCCAGACTATTGATCCATCTAATACATCTTGAGCATATCCTCTAAATTTTGATTCACCCATTCAATCTTTCCATTTTTCTCGGGGTGATATGTTATTCTAAGGTTCATTCTTGTCCCGAGGACGTGCTGCATGGCATTCCAGAAATGGGAAGTGTACAAAGGATCGCGGTCACTAGTGATCTTCCGCAGAATCCCATGTAACCTAAAAATCTCATCAAGATATACTCATGCCACTACACTAGCCATATAAGTGGTCTTTACCAGAGAAAAGTGAGCCACTTTTATCAATTTATCAACCGTGACCATGATGGTGTCGTGGTGATATCTCGATATCAGTAGTCCAACAATGAAGTCCATGGAAATGGTGTTCCACTTCCATTCCAGTATAGCATGAGGAAAGATAAGGCCAACTGGATGTTGCTACTCGGCCTTCACTTTCTAGCACTCTAAATAGCATGACACAAACTGAGCCACGTCTCTGCAAAGTCCTCTCCAGTGATACAACTGTCTCAAAGTAGCATGCATCTTCTTCACCCCAAGATGGGCTGAATAGGGTGCATGATGTGCCTCTGTCAATATGTCCTACCTCAATCCTTCGTCTCTAGCAATATAAATCTGACCTCTATGCCTGAGAAGGTCATCTTCCTCTAGTGAGAAACCATCAAACTTCCCATCGAGGGGTATCTGAGACTCAATCTCTGCTCGAACTGTAATGTAGAAGCTGTCAAGAGGAATTTTCTAAAGAATCCTACTCTGTAAATCTATGCCCACTGAGGTGGCTATAGCCACATGTCTCCATCTGCTAAGAGCGTTTGCAACTACATTTTCCTTCCCATTCACATGCTCAATCTCCATATCATACTCACAAAGCAACTCCATCCAATGCCACTAATGAGAATTGTGATTGGACCACGTGAAGAGGTGGCAAAGACTCAAATGATCAATCCTGAGTGTGAATATCTGACTAAGAAGAAAGTTCCTTCATCGAATAAAAGCATGCACAATTGCTGCAATCTCAACATCATAAGTTGGATAATTAAGCTCATAATATTTGAGTTTTTGAGACTCAAAAGGCACTACTCTGCCCTCCTGCATTAGCACACCTCCATGCCCCGCTAAAGAAGCATCTGTGAAAATGAAAATATCACCCTGTGGATCTGGAACTGTAAGAATAGGTGTTGTAGTGAGGCATTCCTTTAGTGTCTTGAAGGCCTGTTCACACCTGTCCGATCAAAAAAACTTCTTCCCTTTCTGTTGAAGGGAAGTGATGGGGTGCGTAATGCACAAGAAGTCCTGAACAAATCTCTTATAGTAACCGACCAATCCCATGAAGCTATGCAGTTCAATCAGAGTAGTGGGTGATGCATGTCCATGATAGCTCTAAGCTTGGAAGGATTGATGGTATTACCTTCCCCATAAATGATATGCCCCAAATATTGTACCTCCATCTGAAAAAATGCACACTTCTCCAAGTTCTTATAAAGTTATTTCTCTCGAAGACACTAAAGAACCCGACGAAGGTTCCCCTAGTGCTTCTCACATGTACATGAGTAAATCAAAATGTTATCAAGGAATATGAGCACGAATCGATCTAAGAATTTCTTAAATATCCCATTCATCAAACTCATAAATATTGCAAGGGCATTAGTTAAACCAGAAGGTAACACTGTGAACTCATAGTTTCCATATCTCATACGGAAGGCAATCTTATGAATGTCTGCCTCTGAAATCCTCAGCTGATGGTAGCCTAACTTAAGGTCTATCTTAGCGAAAAATGTGGCTCCCTTCATCTAATCAAATAAATCATTAATGCACAGAAGGGGATAATGATTCTTGATCGTTACTTTGTTCAACTGGTGGTAATTAATACACAACCGTAAGAATCCATCCTTCTTCAGAAAAATCACTGGTGCACCGCAAGGGGAAACGCTAGGATGAATAAGGCCTTTCTCTAGGAGGCCCTCCAATCACAACTTGAGCTCATAGAGCTCTGGGGTGGTCATCCAATAAGGTGCTCGTGAGATAGACTTTGCTCCTAGGACCAGATCTATATAAAAATCAATCTCGCGTAGGGATGGTAACCCCTGTAGCTCCCTTGTAAAGACATCTGCAAACTCTCTCAAAATTAGATGATCATCTAGCGATGGTCCACTAGACTCATCCTCTAATCTGTCACTGAATGTAATAGCATACATCAGATAACCCCGTCGCACACACCTCTTAAGCTACATAGCAGAGATGGTGCGAATAGAAACGGGTCTCCTGACACCTGTTATCATTGACTCAACTCCAAAATAATCTACACAAGATATAATCTTGTGCTAATAATCCATCCTATCGCTGTGAGCAGACAACCAGACCATGCCCAAGATGACTCCATAAGAGCCCAACGAAAGGATACGAAGATCCAAGGTAGTGGTGAAAGGTTCCAAATCCACCATGCACTCCTTGACTAGGGATTCGACAGAGATCTTGGCTCTAGACATCCCAACTATGACCCTGCCTAACTTCCACAAGCCCACATTTCTCTACTAAAGATGGTGCAATAAAAGAATTACAAGAACCAGAATCAAACAAAATGGAGGTAGGAATGCCTCCAATGTTACTTGGAGTCTCAATAACTATACTCTAATGCTCTACTTGGTGGTTCTTGACCGTTGCGTACATCCTATGACTGTGCCCCATATCACCAATAGTAGGCTCTGAGATCTGTGTCTTACCCTTTTTATTAGGGTATGTGGGTAGTCTCTCCAAAAAATTTCAATAACACCACACCCAAAACAACCTCCTAATCATCTCCCTTGTGTAGCTAGTCCAGTCGGTACTCTAGAGGTATGTGGTGTGGATCCTGATGATTCAGATGCATTCTGCTGAGGTCTCTACTAGCAAGCTCCTGTTGAGTGAGCTCTCTAGGCACCCTGTGTCCAGATGGGACCCCTAGGGGGAGACCCATACTCTGAACTCTCTATGTGTCAAACCCTTGTGGAGGTCTATAAGGTGGGCGGGACTGCTACTGCTACTGTTGGTATAGTCTAAAAGATGACTGTGTTGAACCCTATCCACCAAACGGAAGATGTATTGACCCCCTCGATATGTTTTCCTGCATGTAATGTATGCAGCTCCGAACTCAGTCTCTAGCCTGTTGGGTCTTTCCCTGAGTATCCTTTGCTATATAGGCCTTCTCGACGCCCTCAGCTAATGTCTGTGGACAATGGATCCACACTGCAGCCCGAATGCCTATATTCAGGCCCCAGATGAACCTATGGATCCACACCTGCTCATCCTACATGTAATCAACATACTGCAGTAGATCAAGAAATCTACTCTCATACTCAGCCACTGTAAGAGATGCTTGTCAGAGGTCATGGAACTCATCTATCCGCTACTGTAGGAACCTCTATGACAAATATCTACTCCAAAATTGTTCCTCAAAGAGCTCCCAAGTAACTGTCTCAGGATCAAAATAGAGCTTCTACTCATCTATCTTCCACCAGACACCATATCCATCCCTCAGTAGATGGATCACAAGATGATCTTTCATGTTGTTAGAACAAGGACAGAGCTTGAAGCACCCACTCAAGCTCAATAACCATGTCTCTACCTAAAATCCACCTGTGTCACCAAAATAATGTGATGCCTGAAGCTTCAGGATCTCCCTGATGTGATATACAACTATGGTCTGATTACCTCTAGGCCTCTCTGTATGCTCATCCCTAAGTCTAGGGCTCTGAGACCTCTATCTATGTCCTGAAACTCGGTCACCCTATCCCATCTATGGTGACTCTGCTCTGGATGACTCTGCATGAAATTTATCTCCTCCATGCTCTTTGTTGGGTCAAGGAGATACATGACCCTTAATGGAAGTGACTCTATCGTGTCTGGCTACATACCCTCCTATTGATCCTCCGCGTAGAGCGGCATTAACATCCTGAAGAGTCTACAAGATCTATGGTAGGATAGCTGCTACGGCATTCTCTGGAGGTGGTATGCCTAGGTCTATGTGAAAAGGCTCCTAATCTTGTCTGCACCTCCTGCACAGAGTAAGATGATAGTTAGTTCCTTACTCTATGTTTTACTTAGTTTCCATGTTTACTAAAATATGTAATTTCTAAAATAAGTTGTGTTCTATATTTAAAGTTGTGTTAGGTTTAAGGTTCATGTCTGATGTTTTCTAGTGTGCCCAATGGCCCAAGCTATTACACCACTTATCTGATACCAAGTGTGATGCCCGCTAAAACAACCCACTTGATACCTAAGAACAACTTAGGATTAGTTAGGAAAAACTATGGAATAATTGTTTTTGTTTTAAAAAGTCTACAACCAGGTTACAAAAAAATAGTTGTCACTAACAGTTCTAGATCAATTTTAATCCACTAGAATATACTTTTCTTTATTTAACAATTATTATTGGTCACAAGGTCCAAAATTTTTGGGTTAGAAAGTTCAATTAGGGTCAGAGAGTAATTCCTCAACATACCCACTCTCTAACAAGATTTAAAGATTCAACTTGAATTTTCTCAAAATTAATGCATTCAAAATTTCCCTAAATCATTCCCAATGGATAGGAAATTTCCTCACCATTCCAGTGATATAAATAAGTCCTCCTAACCCCTCATATACCTCAAGTTATGGGTCACTGGGCCTTGGGGTGAAAATTTTCCACCAATGCGGGCCAAGGGGAGAAAATTTTCCCCAAGGGCAGGTTGGCGAGCTATTGAGCAAAATTTTTCTAGGGGAAATTGTTGGTTCAGTAGGGCCATAGGAGACATTTTGGAAATTTCCCGCGTAAGGGATAAAATCCACCTTTACACCTGTGCTCTCGCAAATCTGCAAGTTTTCAAGGGACACGTGGTCCCTACTAAGCTTGCATGGGGAAAATGGGGTGGCAGGGATAAAAGTGTTGTAGTGCTCTGATGGGAAAAAGGGTAAAATTCACCCACGCCTCTGTCGATGCCTCTTTATGCCATGTGGCAGCTCCTGATTAGCTGCAGACCGGCGAGCAGGTGGGAAACTTTAGAAAATTTTCTAAAAATGCAAAAGGAAAAAGGGAACCCACTCTTCTACCAATGCCTCATGATGCCACGTGGCATCTCCTGATTGGTTGTGGGGTAGCGGGGAAAATTTAGAAAATTTTCCCAATTTTTTTTGTTTTGAAGCTCTAAGTTAAAGAGGGATCTACCCCTCTACCGATGCCTATGGTGCCACATGGGAGCCTTTGATTGGTTACGAGTCAGCGTGGTGGTAGGGAAAATTAGGAAAAGTTTCCCAAAAAAATAGGAAGTGCTAAGGGAAAAATTCAGGCCCGCAAAGCAATTTTTTCCCAAAATTATTTTTTTGACGCTAAGTGAAGAAAAACTTTATAAGGCAATAACTTCTGATAGAGAGCTCGGTTTTGGGAAAAAAAGGACTTTATGGAAATATCTCGATGTCCTCTTTGCATAGGATTCATTAAATTTTGGTTTTGATAAAATTTAAGGAGTCAATTTTGTGAAAATGTTCTGCAAGCCTTTACAATGTGAACTGGTAAATTTTAACTTATAAAATTTTGTTCAAATTTTTCATTCTTTCTCCTTCAACATGTCAAACATCCGTAGAGGTTTCCATTAGGAAAGTGTTAGGATATATAGAAAGTGAAAAATTGTTGGTTTGTTCTGCATTTCGAAATTACAAGTTTCTTTTTACAGCAAAAAGCCTACAGATTTTCGTTGGCTCGATTGGAAAATTTTCCAAGACATTTCCTTAAGATTTTTTAGTTTGGTTTGGGATCATTTTGTCCTCATTAAGTCCAATTGATTATTTCATTTGCCTCTTTTCTATTTGAAGGGTTATTTGAACATTTGATAAAAGAATTTTACAAAGTATACAATGAATTGAAAGAAGTGTATATATTTGCAAAACAAAAATTTACTATCTCTTTTTCCATGAAATAAAACATTGAATTCATTCCATACTAGTCATAAATAGTTTTATTACCTTCAATCAAACATTAAAACAAGAATGTGGTTTCTATTGTTTCCAAAATCATATATTATAAACAAGGCAGAATAATACATTTTCTCCTCACATGTTTCACTTTTCCACTTTCCAAATAGGGATTTCATAGTACATGTTAAACACAGATTGCCAATGGAAATAATATCATATAAACAAGGAAAACACTTCCATGAATACAAATACAACTCTTACAACTTCCTTTCCATTTGATTTCAAAATATAACATGTAAAATACATATCATTCTTTCACATTCTTTCCAAAAAACAACATACAAAGTATAACTCTTTTACATTTCAAATTTCAACTTTCATTTTCAATACAAAGTATCTTTCCATTACAATTAATATACATATCATCCACTTCAAAGTGGTAAAGGGCTACAATAATATTTCATTCCATAAGGGACTGTCAAAATGTCTCTTACTCAGCACCAGAAAAGCAACATGCAGATTTCTCATTCCTCCAATTTGGTCATAATAGGAGTAGGGGAAAGGCAACGCTCTCCACCCAACAAATACATCAAATGAAGAGGATAATCCATCATTCTTCATTTGCCCCCGATCCCCAACCATAGTACAATACAAGATGTGATCCAACTCATGGAAACAACAGGCTTCCACAAACACACAAGCAATATTTTCACAATAAAACACAATCCCAAAATAGAATGTAGTTTAAAACTACATTAAAACATGAAAAATAATACTAAGGCTTTATCAAGCAAGCCAAAGGAGAAAGAAACTATTGGGGATGCATCTTATGCCTCCAAAAAAGGGAAATGGGTATCCCCACCTGAATTACAAACTGCAAAAATATAGTATCTAAAAATCCTGACATTCCTTATGCCTCCCAAAGCACCCCTTATTCCGCACATTTCCTTATGCCTCCCCAACCTCTTATGGCACCCCATAATGAGTAAAGAAATGCAAGTTATTTCTTTATAAGTTGGAACCCAAATCCCAACTCCCTCCTCCCTTATACCTCCCTTAAACACACTTGTGCCTCCCACAAAATAAACCCCATAGTCTTCTCCTACATCATTCCTAGGCCATCTACCCAACAGCCCACAAACATGCCAAAAAATTCACACATTAACATTTTCATAAACAAGAAAGAATTATTTCAAGAGCCAAGCACCTACCTCGCCATGATGGATTTGTTTCAAGTTCTAAAACAAAAATCTTTATCCCAATGCAAGCAATCAAAATCAACCAAGAAAAAGAATGTAAAAATCTTCTAAAATTTTCTTCAAAGAAAGAGCTTCATAACAACAAAATAATTCATGCAAGAATGAAGTCTCCAAAGTGAATAAACACAAAACAAGGCAAGGAATTCAAATTTTATAGAGGAGGGAATGGAAGAGGAAGAGGTGGATCCATGTAGGATGCCACATCACACGTCCTCAACCCCAACCCCAACCCTAAAATCCAACTTCAGTCTCCAATGCATAACAAATAGGTGGGTGAATAAAATGACAATTTAATTACACACTCAAATCCAACCCACACCCCAAAGGACTGAAATTAAATCATGTAATAAAAGTACAATTAAAACCTACAAATTTCCTTCAAAAAAAGCATTATAAAAGTCAAATTTCAACTCTCCAACCATAGGTATGTTTGGTAAATAAATTTAAGAGGTATGAGACAAGTTTAACTTGTCCCACAAGCCTCCAAAATCAGCCTCCAAGGAAAAATTCGAATATCCAAGAAGGTGGAGTGTTTCACACTCAAAATTTAACTTACACATCACTTACACATCTCTTACAACACCTTAAACCAAGGCCAATAACTCTATTAATTACTTTCTCATGATATCTTTTAATTAATTAATTAATATTAACAACATGCTTACCCATAATATTAATACAACATTTAATAAATAAAGAAAGAGGTAAATGCATCACAAAATAAACACATGAAACATTAAACAAAAGGGTCAAATAAATAGATACACATAACCCCTTGGTCACATTTAAAGGTGATCCCCCCATGGGAATCTCTAACACACACGAACATGCACAAACAAACACTATTTTCCATGGTGACCTTGTTGAATTCATGTAGAATCCCAATGTGGTTGGTCTCTAATCCCCCGATGTTTGTTGTGATATTTTAACTTGTAAAACACAATACCTCCTTTGGCCTCATGGCCATATCAAAACATCCAAAATCATATAAATAAAACTCCAAAATCATCTAGATATATGAATCACAACAACATCTAAGCAACCAACAAGATCATTTACAATTTTAATCAAAAACTATATCATCATCAAATAAGTTCTATTTCTAGGTCTACTCACAATATCCAAATCTCACATGTCCAAACAACATCCATAATATAACCATGTTAAAAAATATATCAACATCAATATCCAAAATGTCTGTAATAATCATCATGCATCATAACTGAATCAAGTCAAAAATAATCCATGATCTAACATCTAACATCATACTATGATAAATTTTATAATCATGTTCATAATATAATTAACCGTATCATGATCAGTATCAAAAGGTGTCAAAGGGAAGTGGGAACTACATATGGGCTTGGTTTGAGTGTGTAAGACTGTCATATTGTTCACCTACTTATTTATTGTGTCTTGGAGATTGAGATTGACTTTGGAGTTGGAGTTCAAGATATGTGACGTGGCATCCTACAAAGATCCTCCTCATCCCCCCCTCTTCCCCTTTCTATATATTCGAATTCATTTTCTTGTTTGGGGGTTACACTCTTTTGGTTGCTTTACTTTTGCATACTTCTTTTAGGGCGAATTATTTTGCTATTTGGAGCTCTTACTTTTGGATAAAGTTACATAATTTTTACAGACTTGTGTTTCATTGATCTTGGGCTATTTTGCATTGGAAAGCTTGTTGTTCGGAACTTGAAACAAACTCCATTATGGAGAAGTAAGAGCATGGCTCTCTAAATTCTCTTCTTTTATTGTGTAAATGTTATTTTTGTGAATTTTTTGGCATGTGTGTGGGATGTTTGGGTAGATAGCCTGAGGATGGTGTAGGAGAAGACTATGGGGTATTTCTGTGGGATTTGAAAATATATATATATATATATATATATATATATATGGCGGTTGTTCTCAGGTGGTGATACTAATTTCCCCTTGGGAGGCATAAGTAGCATCCCCCATAGTTTCTTGCTCCTTTAGCTTCCATGATGAAACCTAAGTGTTGTTTTTTGTCTTTTATATGTGGTTGCAAATTGCAATTTTTTTTTAGACCGTGTTTTAAATGTGAAAATGTTTCTTGTGTTTTGTGGAAGCCTTTGTTTCCATGAGATTGAATCACATATTCTATTGCATTATGGTTGGGGCTTGGGGGCCAATGAAGAAGGATGGCTTCTCTTTTTCATTGGATGTCTTGGTTGGGTGAAGAGTGTTGCCTTTCCCCTACTCTTGTTGTGATTAGAATTGGAAAAATGATAAATTTACACGTTTTTGTTATGGAGCAAAGAAAAAAAAAGTTTGGCAGTCCCTTGTTGAAAGGAAATCTTATTGTAACCTTTCCCACTTGAATTGGATGAACTTGTATATGTCTTGTAATGGAAATATGAGTTATTGAATATGAAAGTTTTAATTTTGAAATGTAAAGGAGAGATATACTCTATTTTCTATCTTGAAAGAAAGAGATGTATTTTGCATATTGTATTGTGAAAATCAACAAAAAAGAGAAGTTGTAAAAGAAAGAAATCGTGTCTTTTGAATAAAATTTGCATTCTTTTCCATAATTGGAACTACTGTTGTTTAAAATATGAGTTTGAAATGTAATTGAAATCTCTGTTTGAAAGGAAGAAATGAGTGTGAGGAAAATACAGAACTCTTTCTTTTGAAATGTGTAAAATTAGAAATCAGAATTGTATTTTGGTTCTGAACAGTTTGATTTAAATCAACCAAATGTATTAGATTAGAATTGGAATGAATTCTAATACTTGGAAGATGAAAATGGCAAATAGATCCTGTAAAATTTGATCTTTGTTTGTATTTTCAATCTGGCAAATACTTTATCCAAAAATGCATAGTTCAAACGTGCAACAACGAAAAAAAAAATTCAATGATTAAATTGAATTAGTATTCCCTAAATGAATTCAATTGGACAAAAACACTTGAGGAATTTCTTAGAAAACTTCGAAAAATCGGGCTCAAACCGTTTTGTTGTCATTTTGCTGTGAAGTTGTATTTTTTTAAAATTTGGAGTCAATCAAAAACACTTACCTTCCAAATCCATCTTAAATCTATCTAAGAAAAATTCTCCATGTCTAATTGACATGTTGAGAGAGGAAGAAAATCAATTGATTAAAATTTCATAAGTTAAAATTTACCAGCTTGCCTTTTAAAAGCCTACAGATCGTTTTCATGAAATTGACCCCTTAAACATTATCAAAATAAAAAAATTAATGATTCGTGTCCAAGAGGATGTCAAGATATTTCTAGAAAGTCCTAATTTTCACAAAAATTATCTCCTAATCAAAATTTATGGCCTTATGAGGTTTTTCTTCGTTTGGCGCCAAAAATAATTCTAAGTATCAAAAAAAAAATTGGAAAATTTTCCTTGGTGGACCCGCGGGCCTGAATTTTCCCTTAACACTTTTTGGTCAAATATGCCAAAGGCACAAATTACCTCGCTGCTTCACTGACCTGCAAGCCTTTCTTTTTGTCAAAAATAACCTAAGTTCAAGAAAAGAAATTTTGGAAAATTTTCCCCCACAAACCCGTTGCCCCGCTTTTGCCATTTTGGTTGTTTTTCGTGGCCGTGTAGACCCACAAAAGTTAACTTAATCTTTAAAATAATTTGGGAAAATTTTCTAAGTTTCATCCACCACCCTACCAGCTTGCAGCTAATCAGGTGCTGCCATGTGGCATCATAATGCATCGGCGGAGGAGTAAATCCCCTTTTTAGCTTAGCACTTCAAAAAAAATTTGGGAAACAATTCCTAGATTCTCCCTCTAGCCCATCAATCCACATCGATTGGATTGCTAACACGTGTCTTCACACAAGTCAAATTTTGCTAAATTGCTCTGATGACCCGATGGGCCACAACCAATCATTTATTGACATGTGGCATCATTCGAGGAAGTCGGAGGTGCGGACTATTTTAATGTTTTGCGCTTTTAACCCTAAAATCTAAAATCTCTAAGTTTCCCCGCAAGTCTGTTTCTCTCGCAACCAATCAGTGTTTGAATGTGGCACCTTGGACATCGGCAGAGGTGCGGATCATTTGACTCCATAACGCTTTTCATCCAAAAAGGATCATTATCTTAAAATCCTCCAACAGCCCGATTTTATGCCAGAGTTTAGAAATGCTAACACATGTCCTCTTCGGGCTCATAGATCCAGATCATGCTTTTGTTCCAAAAAGGGAAAATGTGCTAAAACCCTCTCCACTCTGCCAGCCCACGCATGGGAAAATTTTCTTCCCCAGGCCCGCAAACCCGCTCTTGGGAAAATTTTCCTCGCAAGGTCCACCAGCCCTTAACTTTATAAATATGAAGAGTTAGGAGGACATCTTTATATCACCGGAAAGGTGAGGAAATTTCCTATCTAATGGGAATGGTTTTTAGAAGTTTTGAGTGTGATAATTTTGAGAAAGATCAAGTTGAATATTTAAATCCTGTTAGAGAGTGGTATAGTGAGATATTACCGTCTTAACCTAATTGATTAATCTAACCCTAAGTTTGGACCTTATGATATTTTATAGTTTTTGTATTAATAAAACTATAAGCTATTAATAGTTTTTGGCTTTGAAACTTGCTTGTGACAATTGTTGTCTTGTAACCTGGTTGTAGACTCTTTTAAACAAAAAAAATATTCCATAATTTTTTCCTAAGTAATCCTAGGTTGTTCTCGGGTATTAAGTGGGTTATTTTTACGGCCGTTACATATGACTTTAAAATAATTCAGATGTAAGCACAATTTTGTACATAATCATCATAAAAAGGTAACAAATAACAAGTCCATACAACTTTGAAAAGAAAAATACTTGAAATTTTGATTATCAAAATATTGTAGAGCTCAAAATAGGTAAACAACTATAAGTCAGTAAGTGTATATAAATATACACTTAGATTCAATGATACTTGAGAAATATGACGTTAAAATTATGTAAAAATAAGTACAAATCTGCAAATAGTCATCATAAATAGGCTGTGAAAAACAAGCCCACACAACTTTGTGAGGGAAACCAAATATGTACAACCTTTTTATGATTAAAAGTGCATAATTGTGAATATAGGTGCATTAATTTAAATTCATATATCTCAAATATTATTCAAACATTTCAAAATAAAGATTATCTTCTATGCTTCGGGATGGCTAGCTATGGCGATTACAGTAATATAATGTATAGGTTTAAATTATATTATATTACAGTAATTTTATTTATAAAGACATATTTAATTTATGTTCTCCCGTTCAATGAAACATATAATACTTCTTTAATCAATTTCAAGGTTCTTACATTTGTTATTTTACATGCCTTTTTAATCAACAACTTCATTAAATTCTCTATTAATTTCCCGTTGAATCATGGAAAATGGAATAGTTTTTCTACATGAATTTGTTGGTCTCATTGAAATATGTATTCAACAAAAAAGACCCAAACATTACTACATGACCAAGCTATTACTATTTTATGGTTGATTAATCTAAAAGTTTTGAATGACAGTCTAAAAATATTTTTGCTTTTTTTATCAGGATTATCAATTAAATTGTGATTTCCTCTATATTAGTTTAAAGTCAAATTTTTCAAGGATCATGCACTCTATGTATGTATTTAGATAATCTTATTAGCGTATAATTTTTTTTTTTTCTTAGGCTCTACAGATTTTTGATTATCTGAAAACTTGATATGTTTGAAAAATACTTGAGAAATAAAAATTTTATATTAAATTCAATTCCACATAGTTATAACTAGCACAATTTAATTTTTTGAATTACCTGTAACTCCATATACAATCGTTATTAATAGGCAATGGAAAACAACATGTGTATATATAGTCATGCATACATGTTAGGTTTCCTTTTCCAAGCTGTGTGGACTTGCTTTTCTCCATTTTTATGGTGATTATGGCGTGATGATATTTGATATACTAGCCAGAGATATTTACCATGTGCCATGTTGCAATTATTTAGTTATTAAATTCATTTGTAGAAGACAAGGATTTTATTATCTCATGCACATGCACACAGAAACCACTCATTTTTTCTGGTATAAGGGGTGAGCTATGTGGAATGAGTTAAAAAACAATGAAGGTTACAATTTTTTGGTCATTTTGCAAAATTTTATTTTGAGTAGTTGCGTGAAAAGTAGTTTTCTAGTAATAATATCTTATAAATACTTTAACTACTTGAAATTTTATACGCGCATAGGGATATCAAAATAATTGACATGCTTGAATAATAGGTTTGAATGAACAACAACACACTGCAATCAAGACAAAGAAGGAAAAACTATTATGACTCAATAAATCATACTTATTACCAATAGCTCAACTTATTGGGATTATGATGGAACGTAGGAAAATAAATATGCATTTTAGATTTATATGAAATTCTATTTATAATCATGACAAACAAGCAGTGGAAAACAAGTCAAAGATATACATAAAGAAAGAAAGGGAATATCTCCGCGAACAAAGAATTTTAAAGAGAATGATATTGCTTCGTAAGTGGCACAACTAGGTTTCCTTTCCTTGCATGTCTGGACTTGTTTTCCTAAAAACACGTTAGAGAGATACACAAAGCAAACCTAGGAAAATTACCCCTCATAGAGAATGTAGACAAGAATGATACAAATCCTTAAGTGGTAATATGTGTTTTCCTTATTTACGTATCTATAGTTTTTTTCCATTTCCTGCTTACGAGGATTATCTAAAAAATATCATTGTGTTTGCATTGTCGGACATTCAAAATTTTCAATGATTATTAGTTCAATGTATGTATTTAAATAGTCTTATTAACTAAGATTCGTTTATCAAAATACTTGCAATGTTTGGAAAGTACTTGAGAAATATAACTTTAAAAAATATCTGCAATTCCATATATAATTGTCATTACTTGTACTCATAATGGATAAGAGGTCAAACAACTACACAAAACAAACCTACCAAAATCAACCGAAATAGAGTGTTTTGAAAACAATGTTGCTTGTTGTCTGGACTTGTTTTTTTTTCTGCCACTTCATGGTGTTTATCTATAGAAATGTGATTACATCTACATTTATACATGTTTTATTTTTTGGGCTCTACAAAATGGGCATTAAATCTGCATTAAATTAAATTCATATTTGTCAAATATTATTCAACAATTTCAAATATTTCAATCTTCCCATGGTTGGGGAGAGCTTAGTCTGGCCATTAAAATAAAATATAATTTTGTAATAAAAATTAACATCTTTTAATATTATTTTGATGTTCAATTTATACTAATGTCTCCAACATTTGAGGGACTTACAGGGAAATCATGTCATATATGTTTGCATTTTATCAAACATTTCATAGATTTTAAAGGAATAACATTCATTTAAAAAAAAATCATAATTTCAATTTTTTTAATATCTTCTCATGGTTTTATTTTAAAACTTACCTCCCAAAATGTCTTTTTGTTATTTTCACCAAAAACATTGAATCTTATTTCCAAAACTGTCCGATTTTTTTTTAAAAGAGACAACTCCAAATTTTTGAATGATGTTAAACTATTTTTAAAGAAAACATATATTATTTTATAAAAAAATGCATAGAAATACGACTATATAATAATGCATATTTAATGCTTAAGTAAATATACATATATCCATGTGTATAAGTGTTTTGTGTATGTATGAACCCATATTTAGATAACTATAATCTATTTTACAAGAACTTTGTCAATTGTTATTATATTTACTTTATTGAGTTACATCACTTTTGTCTTTTCAGGATTCATTACAATAGACTTCCTCTATTCTTCACTCCTTCACCCAATACCTTTCAGCGTTCACATTGCACTACCTACGTATGCATACACAACAACCCAGTAACATTCCTTGGTTATATTTTATGATTAAACTAATTAAACTATTTTTTATAATTAATATATTTTATTACGCTAAAGGCGTTCCCCTATGGGAAAGGTCCTTCTGGCTGTTTCTAAAACTATGTTAAATTTTAAAGTTTGACAGTTGTTTCAGCATTTTTTGTATTTCCATTTTAATGAAGTTGAAGATATAGTGGAGGGCTTCCTTCATTTTCATGGTCGTGGCCTTCCTCCTTGAACAAATGCACTTCAATATTCTTCCCACATCTGTAGTGCCCACTTCCCTTTGACACCTTTTTGATAATGATCATGATATTGCTAATTATATTATGGACATTATTATGGATTTTATTATAGTATGATGTTAGATATTAGATCATGGATTATTGTTGACTTTATTCATTTATGATGCATGATGATTATTAGAGAAATTTTGGATATTGATGTTGATATACTATTTGACATGGTTCTATGGATGTTATTCAGACATGTGATATTTGGATATTGTGAGTAGACCTAGAAATGGAAATTATTTGATGATGATATAGTTGTTGAGTAAAATTGCAAATGATCTTGTTGGTTGCTTGGATGTTGTTGTGATCCATATATCTAGATGATTTTAGATTTTTATTTATATTATTTTGGATGTTCTAATAAGGCCATAAGGCCGAAGGAGGTAATTATGTTTTGCAAGTTTAAAATATCACAACAAAAATTGGGGGATATGAGACCAACAAAATTGGAATTCTAGATGAATTCGAAAATGTCACCATGGCAACTTGTATTGTTTGTGTGTGGTTTTTTTTGTTAGGGATTCCCAAGGGGCGGATCACCTTTAAATGTGACTAAGTGATTTTATGTATCTTCTTTTATTTGGACCATTCATTTATGTTTGCATTTGTTTATTTTGTGGTGCATCGACCCTTTCATTATTTGTTAAATGGTGTGTAATACTATGAGAAATAATGTTGTTAAGTTAATTAATTAAAATATATCATGAGAGTGTAATTAATATGGTTGTTGGTTATGATTTAAAGTGTTGTAAGAATGAGTTAGTAATTTGTAAGTAATAGGATAGTGATGTGTAAGTTAACTTTTGAGTGTGAAACACTCCACCTTCTTGGAAATTCGAATTTTTCCTTGGAGGCTGATTTTGGAGGCTTGTGGGACAAGCCACACTTGTTCCATACCTTTTAAATTTACCTACCAACCATACCTATGGTTTGGGGATTAAAATTAGACCTTTATAATGCTTTTTAAGAAGACAAATTGTAAGCTTTAATTGCACTTTTCTTAAATGGTTTAATTTCAGTCCTTTGGCATGTGGGTTGGATTTGAGTATGTAAGTAAGATGTCATATTTTCACCTATTTATCTATTATGCATTGGAGAATGAAGTTGAATTTTGGGGTTGGGGTTGAGGATGTGTGATGTGGCATCCTACATGGATCCACCTCATCCTCTTCCCTTCCCTCTTCTATAAAATTCAAATTCCTTGCCTTCTTTTGGGTTGCTTCACGTTGGAGACTTCATTCTTAGGTGAATTCCTTGTTTTTTTGGGAGCTCTTTCTTTTGGAGAAGTTTTAAATTTATTGCATGCTTGTTGTTAGTGGATTTTTGGATTGTTACTTGGAAACAACTACTGTTTCGAACTTGGGAAACTCCATCATGGAGAGGTAAGAGCTTGGCTCTTGAAATGCTCTTCTTTTATGAATGTAAATGTTAATGTGTGAATGTTTTGGCATGTTTGTGGGCTGTTGGGTAGATGGCCTAGGAATGGTGTAGGAGAAGACTGTGCGGTTTATTTTGTGGGAGGCACAAGTGTGTTTTAGGGAGGTATAATGGTGGAGGGAGTTGGGATTTTGGTTCCACCTCACAAAGAAATAGCTTGCATTTCTTTAATCGTTATGGGGTGCCATAAGAGGTTGGGGAGGCATAAGGAGATGAGACGAATAAGGGTTATTTGGGGGAGGCATAAGGAATGTCATGGTTTTGATATACTATAATTTGGTGGTTTGTAATTCAGGTGGTGATACCCATTTCCCCTTTTGGGAGGCATAAGAAGCATCCCCTATAGTTTCTTGCTCCTTTGGCTTGCTTGATGAAGCCTCAGTAATGTTTTTCATACTTTAATATAGTCATAAACTACATTCTATTTTTGGACTATGTTTTTATTGTGAAAATGTTTCTTATGTGTTTGTGGAAGCATGTTGTTGCTATGAGTTGGATCACATCTTTTATTACATTGTGGTTGGGTCTTGTGGACCAATGAAGAAGGATGACTTCTCCTTTTCATTGGATGTCTTGGTTGGGTGGAGAGTGTTTCCTTTCCCCTGCTCTTGTGGTGATCAAATTTGAAGAATGTGAAATCTACATGTTGTTGTTCTGGAGATGAGAAAAAGGAAAGTTCGATAGTTCCTTGTGAAATGAAACCATATTGTAACATTTCCCACTTGAAGTGGATGAACTTGTAAATGTTTGTAATGGAGATATGTTGTATGGATTTGAAATTTGTATATTGTAATGTGAAAGAGATATACTCCAATCTTTTTTTGAAAGAAAGAATTGCATTCTATATGATGAATTTGACGAATAAAAGAAAGAGGTTGTAAGTTGTCTTTTGGAATCAATAAATTAATGTACTAACTTTCTTAAATTGCATTGGTGTATTGAATATGATAATTTTAATGTATTTGAGATCTCTGTTTGAAAGGAAGAAATGCATGTGAGAAAAATACATAATTTTCTCTCTTTGAAATGTGTAAAATTTGAAATCAGAATTGCATTTTGGTTTTGAATAGTTTGATTTGAATAAACTAAAGGTATTAGATTGGAATTGGAATGTATTCTAATACTTGGAAGAAGAAAATGGCAAATAGAACCTTTAAAATTTGATTTTTGTTTTATATTTTCAAACTGGCAATTATTTAATCCAAAATGCACAAACCGAACCTACAACCAAGAAATAAAAAATGAAACATTAAATTGCACATAATAATATCTAAAAAAAATCATCTAGACAATAACACATAAGGAATTTATTAGAAAACTTAGCAAACTCGAGCTCAAATCGTTTCACTGTCATTTTGCTATCAAAGTTGTAACTTTTCAAATTGGAGCTCAATCAAACAAACTTACCTTCCAGATCCATCCTAAATACATCTATGAACAATTATCCATGTTTAATGGACAAGTTGAGGGAGGAAGAATATTAATTGATTAAAATTTCATAACTTAAAATTTACCAGTTTGCCTTTTTAAAAACCTGCAGATTGTTTTCTTGAAATTGACTCCTTAAATTATCAAGATCAAAATTTAATGATTTTGTTGAAAGAGGATGTCGAGAGAAATCCATAAAGTCCTCGTTTTCACAAAACCGAGCTCTTTATAAAAATTTATGGCCTTCTGAAGTTTTCCTTCATTTGGCGTCAAAAGTAATTCCAACTGTCAAAACAAAATTTGGGAAAAATTTCCTTGGCGGACCCGCAGGCCCAAATTTTCCCTCAGCACTTTTGGTCAAAAAAATGCCAAAGGAACGAATTCCCCAACCGCTCCGCTAGCCCGTGGGCCTTTCTTTCTGGTTGAAAAAATCGCATAAGTCCGAAAGAAATTTTTTGGAAAAATTTCCCCTACAAACCCGCTGCCCCGCTTTTGCCATTTGGTTGTCTTTTGCGAGTCTGCAACATTAAACTCAGTCTTTGAAAATTTTTGGGAAAATTTTCCTAATTTTACCCGCCACCCCACAGCCAATCATAGGCTTCCATGTGGCACACGAGGCATTGCCGAAGGAGTGGATCCCTTTTTAACTTAGCGTTTGAGAAATTTTTTGGGAAATTTTTTTAAGTTTCCTCCACCTCCCTGCCGGCCCGCAACCAATTAAATATAGACATGTGGCACCTTGGCCGTCGGAAGAGGTGTAGACCTTTTTGATCCCTAGCAATTTTCGGCCGAAAAGACATAATGTCTCAAATCGCTCCGACAACCTAATTTTTTGACGAGGTGTTGTAAAGCCAACATGTGTCCTCTTCGGGCTCGCAAGCGCACAAAGGTAAATCCTGATTTTTCCCTGAAGAAAGAGTGTGTGCCAAATTTTCTCCCTACTCCATCGGCCTGCACATGGGAAAATTTTCTTCCCTAGGTCCGTAGGCTTGCTCTTTGGAAAATTTTCCTCCCAAGGTCTGCCTAACTTGAGAAATATGACGAGTTAGGAGGACTTATTTATATCATTGGAAAGGTGAGAAAATTTCCTATCCAATGGGAATATTTAGGGAATTTTTGAGAGCTTTAATTATGATAAAAATGAAGTTCCAGCTTTTAAGCCATTTAGAGAGTGGTGTAGTGTGAAATTACCCTCTTAACCTAATTAAAATTTCTAACCCTAAAATTTGATCTTGTGATGTTTAATAATTGTTAATAAAGAAAAAAATATAATCTAGTAAATTAGTATTGATCTGGAACCTTGTTTGTGACAAATGTTGTCTTGTAACCTAGTTGAAGACACTTTTAAACAAAAAAAAAAAAATTCCATAATTTCCTTATCTATTCTTAGGTTGTTCCTTGGTCTCAATTGGGTTGTCTTTAGCGGGCATCACAACATCCCTTCAAATCTCTGTACTTGTGAGCGACAGGGAAAGTCTCCACACTGTGTTTGTCATATCCACATTTTTTGATGGATTCCGCTCTTCTCCGCCGAAAAAAGGGCACATCAAAATCAGAAAATAAAGAGTCTTATCGTGGAGGCATTACTCAGAGAAAGAGGAAATGAAAACCGAAAACAAATATTTAGTTGATTTTTTCAAGGGAATAGGAGGTTTTTCTTCTGAAATAAATTAGTTACGAGATTATAGAGTAGGTTTTCAGTCGAGAATAGAGTGCATTCTTTTGAGTCTATTTATATTTAGTACAATGCATTGTACATTGCATTGTGAACTCTGAATGGTGTAATTGTACATTGCATTGTGGAATTACAGGGTGGATAAGGAATGGCATAAATGAACAACATTTCAATCTTAATTCGCTTACTAAATGACATTGTGGAGGCATTTTGGCAGCCCTCATGTCCATGTGCTCAATTATCCAATGAGAAATAGCAGAAGCCCATGTGAGACAGTAGAGAGGGTGCCCTCAAGTTACATAAATTTGAAAATGTTTGATAATATCATGGGTGATGTTAATTGCAACAACATGGAACTAGCATTACATGGGATTGAAGAATGATTACACTCTCTCAATCTCAATTGTGAGGGCATGAATATATTATTAATTACAGTTGGGCGATGTCATATATAGTCCCATAAGACTATCAAGCCACATTACATTTTAGTGTTGACTTTGTATTTTATGGGTAGATAATGAAACCACATTTATTTTAGGCATTTAGTTAAGAAAGTCACACAGCAAGTGCACGATTCCAAACTTTCCGTAAATATATACCAAGTGAATGTGAACTGTTCTACAAAATGCCTGAAGAAAATGTTGTCCCATGGACTGCAATGATTGTAGGATATGCTCAAAATGGGTTTTTTGAAAAGGGGGGCAGAGTTGTCAACAATCTGAGACTTACCATCCATGGAAAAGAGTGAAGAGGAGTTTCAGGTATCCTTGAAGGATTTTTCCTCTGTTGTTTGGGGTTTTCTGATGAATATCTCCATCATTCCTACTCGAGTTGAATTGGCTGTAATTGTCATCAAGTACCTGATAATGGTAAAAAAAGTGTCCATCATACATTGTTTAGTGGCCTGGATATTTTTTTGATAGATTTTGAGAATATAGTGGCATCCAATGTCATGAAGCATGAGTTCTTTGAGATGAACCATGTGGAAAATATTAAAAGAGATAGCGAGGGCAATTATCTTGATATGACAACATGAATTTCTTGAGACTTAGTAAAAATACTTGTAACTTGTAATAGGAAGCATGTGAAAGCTATGATCTCAGTGCATATATAGAGCATGCATGTAAAATACACTACTAATCTTGTTCTCAACCCAAAAGATAAGAATTGTGCTATATAATTGGTGATTTCCCTGTCAACTAAACAAGCTCCTAGAGCTTCATAAGTACTGATCTTGTTAATTAAATTTCAAATGCTTTGTTATGTCTATGATAATGATAGAGTTAAAAATGAAAACCTCGATTCACAAAAATTGTTAAAAATGGATGTCTTGAAGTTTATCACATCTTTCCACTACCAGACTCCCAAGGCCATTATTTTGAGTTTGATTCTACATTTAATGAGATTTATTTTATCTGAATTATCAATTCTTATGTTGTTAATTACATTGAGAAATTGTTCATTTCTAAGGAAGACAACCAGATTTGGTATACTCCAGTAGACATCAATCCATTTGTGTGACCTCTTATGACCACTATGTTCAATGCACTTAAATTTCCAGATTCCTAAGAGAATTCCTATGTAATGAAATGTATAATGAGGGTTTTTGTAATTGCAGAACTTATTGGAGAACTGGAAATTGGTTGCCTCATAGGAGTAATACCATTTCTTAATGAAGTTTGTAAGAATCCTAAAAATCCTATTTTCGATCAATTTTTGTTCAATTCAATTTCCAGTTTATCAAAGGATCCTGCGAAAGAGAGCCAATTTTGATTAAAAGTTTTGAAACAAATCTATTTCGTATTTTACAAACTATTTTAGTTCACAATGTAACAAAATTTGTACCATACACATTTTATTTATTGGCTCAGTGTATTAAGATAAACCTAACTCCTCTTCTTCCAACTTACATGCTACATTTTTAGAATTTTCTTTTTTCTGAAACGTGGAAAAAGAAAGCCAATATTCCTCCTCTTGTACAACTATTGCAGGCATATTCACAAACTTCTCCCCAAGAACTGAGTTGAGAAGGGTGACTGAGTCAAGTGTGTGGAATATTGAATAAGCTTGTTTCAGCAAAGAGCACCAAAGATTCAGGATTTTACATATTGAGCACCATAATACAATTTTTAATCTATGAAGCATTATCTCCTTATATGGAAGTGTCTTATTTCTTCGTTTTCAAATTCCCCATACTGTGAAAATTTTCAAGTCAATTATAATAATCTTGATACTTCTTCTGGTGAAGCACATGCACACAATTCTTGCCAAGACTATTGATGTTATCGTTGTCTTCAATATTGCATGTTATGGACAGCCATTTAGATATCTGTAAACAAAGCCTCCTATAATATACTGCAATCCATTCCTTCAGATTCTATTGATGTTGTTATTCTGAAAGTTAAAATGTGTCATAAAATATACTAAACTCATTCCTTGATATTTTGATATGTTAATCCAAAAGGGTAGAAAAGTAAAACATAATAAAATTTATTGTAACTCACCAATGTGATCTGCTTAAAGATTCATTGGCATTGATCCATGCAGTAGATCCTCCTCAGCTTCCTATGCGGTACCACTAAATTGCTTCATTGAAATATCTCACCACAATCTCCCTCAGGGTCTCAATCTACACTCCTCTATGTGCATCCATTTGAATTGAAAGACTAAACCAATCCCAGAAAAGATAGCCATGCACGTGATTTTAAACTACATCTTGTAATGAATAAAGGTCTGATCCTGAAAAATCTACAATAACAAACTATGAAAATGAAGATGGGTGTATGTACCATTTTGGGGAAGGGTCTGTAAACCTTTTCGGTCGATGTATGAGTAATTCTTGCAAGTAAAGCATGCAAACTTCAACCATGCTATATGTAAAGGTGAAGGTTGAAGTGTTATCCAAGGCAGCATCCCAAAGAGTTCTCAGATTGTACAAGGAACAACACCAAGACTATCTTGTCTTCCTTTGTGCAAAGCACTTATTCACATGAATGCAAGTGTTGAATTAATCTCAGGGGAAGACCTCAAGAAAGTTTCATTGCATATTCTTATCAATATGATGACCTTAAGCTTCCAAGAAGATGAATTTACAAAGTTGTATTGCCTGGATGAAATAAAACGTTTTCCCTAACCAAAACAAGGTTTGATTGTAAGGGTAGCAAGCAGGGAATTTGGTTTCATGCGTTTAGCACATTCAGTGGTAGTATATTGGCACCACCAAGATAATTTTATTTCATAGGAAATGGTATTATGATTTTTACTATGCATTTTTGTACGATTCTACTTGAATTGTGTACAATTGCTCTGTTTAGATGAAGACAAACTTGAAACAAAAAAATGGAGTGCAAAATACTTCTTTCAGAAAGATAAACTACCACCATCAATCACACGCCTTATTGAATGAACAAAAAAGGGTTTTTCAACAAAAGACCAACAAAACAATCGATGCAACAATAACACAATTACACAAAAGTAAGTAACTATCGAAAACGGTATCAAATGTATTCATGTTTAGAACGAAAAATGGCCACAAAACGGTACCACTCATGATATAAAATCTGCACATGCACAAAAGTCTTCATGTATTCATGTTAAGTTCAAATAAAATAGTCCACAAAACACTACCACTCATGATATGAGATTTGTAAATGTATATGTATGAATTTGTAACAAGTTTGAAATGAAGAGATGATACCTTTAAATGAAGTGGTTCATCTATATTTCTACACTTACAAAATTACATTTTTCAGCATACATGTTCAAGTTTTCCTTTTTACTGTTGCTCTTTTTTTATGAAAACCTACAACAACGCATTTTTAATGTCTTCTTCATTATATACGCATACAAATACCTATAGTTTTAAAATGCCAAGAAAGAATCATGTAATTTATAGTTGTTTCCATCCAAAGCTTTGTACATTATATCACTTTTTTGCATTTAGAATTGTTTTAAGGGTTAGACTTCATGTTTGCAATTTTTAAATGAAGTGGTTCATCTATATTTATACACTTACAATATTAATCACCCATAGTTTAAACAAAATCAACTACAAAAGTAATAACTATCCGTCAAAAACAAATAACATATACCGATCAGCATTCACATTGCATTGTAGACGTGCGATTGCTAGTTTATAAATAGTTTACCATACAAATAATGTTGGAAAAATAGAAACTTTTCTTGGCAATGGAGTCCGTGTAAAAGGCTATAATTTGCGACCTTTGTTTTCTCCGACATGTTATTTGATGATAATAGCCCTTCGTCCTGCGCATCATACTTTATGTCACTTTCGCATCTCCTTTTATGTTGCAGGCGTGGGACAACATCTTTATATCATTATGGTGCTCGTTCTATAAAATTAAAACATGTTGATAAAAATTGATGACGATTTAAGTATAAAAAGGCAAATCGCTATGTTGGGGTCACCCCGACTTAATAATGACGATTTAAGTATAAATGGTCAAACGATTCAATGTACATGTACACGCCAATGTTCCGTTGTTTAATTGTTCTCTAAGAAAGTTTAAGAAAAACATGGCATATTTGACTAGTTTCTAAAGCTTTTGAGTTTTACGAGGCATTTGTATTGCTTTTAATTATAGCTCAAGCCTAATTTGACATTTCACTTATTTTGTTTAAAGTAATTTATTACATTTATCAATGCATTTGGAAATGAAGTGAGGTGTTATTTCTCATGGAAATAATGTAATCTTGTTGGCAATGACGATAACCATGTGTTGGTTAAGTTCAATGTAAATACTGTTTATATGTATGGTAAATTAAGTGGTACTTTATAATTGAAAATTTTGTATTAGGAGGGGCTATTATTAATCAAATATTGAATGTAGATTTGAAAATAGGGGTATTATTTAGTATCCTATGAATATGTGGTAGGTCATAAGTTTATATTGTGAATTCTCTGTGTAATTTCAAAATTACAATTACTATAATAAATTAGCAAGTGGAAAGTTTGAAACTTTCGTTAGCATGAGTCATATAAATCATATTCATATTCAAATTATTTCTCTATAGAGAAAGAAATGATTATTGGGTGGTTAGGATGATAATGCCAGTTTTAAACTAAATCATTTAGTAATTTGGTCTCTATTTGTCGATATTGTACAATTAGGTATCAGTGTTTTACAATGGTGTGGGAATGATGTGTGTGATGAATATAGTATTTTGGAATGATTCTTGGGAGGAATACAATGTTTTGGTAAGATGTAGTTAGTTACATGAGTGCATTGACAAAGTGAATGAGGAAACAAGTCATGATATATGAATGAGGATTTTTAAAGATAATGTTTTCATTTCCAAGTGATAAATTGCTAAATTTAAGAATCTACATTTATGTGAATCATAGTTCATGTCCATCTGCCACTTATTAGTTCATATTTTGATATGGATATTATACATTGAATCAAGTCAAATCAAACGTCAAACTAAGACATAATCTCCTCATAAAGAACATATACCGAATGAGATTGATAGAATGACAGTTTCAATTTAATTTTGATACCAAAATTGAATCTTGAAATCTCCCTTAATGACCTTTGATAAATTTCCAAATGATATTTCAGTTTTGATGGTTCAAATTAAATCAACATCTACATTGACAAACAATCTTGCATTTGTTTTACAAATGTTTTTCATATACATGAGATGATATGATAAGAATGATGGAGAGATCAACTCTTGAATGACTAAAATGAATTATGATCCAAATTGATGGAAATCTTATTGTCTCAACTCAGTGATTATTCCTTTTTTAGTTCAAGATAATAAAATTGACGATGGATCTTATACATTTATCAGATATTAATTACATAACTTAGATATTTTGAATTTTTGAGATTGGGGGTTGGATGGCTAGATCAATTAATGAAGATTTTAAACCAATATTTTAATCTATATCACATCCTCATTTCAGAGTGTTATTTTTAGTTATTTTAAGAGATTGATTCTATAGGTTATTTAAGTTGACCTTTTTTATTTTTTTTAGTTCTTTAAACTTAAGTACACACTTACAAGCTACATATTTTATAGGTTTATATTGTTGTCTAAATTAAAATATCATTTTTATTTTAAGTTAAACAAAATAATAATAAATTTATCAATTTTCTAAATTTTTAATTTTTTATTTATTTTTTAAACATGTATAAAATTTAAAATATGGGCAGGATGGTTAACAAATTGTAAAAATATGAGATTTTATATACAAATTTAATCTAATATAATAATCACTGCTAATTCTTTAAAAAAAAAATATGTACATTTTATTGTTTGTTTATGGAAAAATATTGTTTGCATTTAATTTGTGTTGTCAAGTTATTTAGCTTTGGTTTGTTGCTTCTGAACTCATTTTTGAAGTTTTTTTGATGATGGTTGACAGAAGGTAACCATAAATGTAGAGTAAAATTTTTTCACATAATTTCTTTCAAAAAACTTGTTTGACAATGATCTATGAATTGTAAAAGTATAAAATCTTATAGTCAGATATACAAAAATTTGTAAACTAAATATAATATTAATAATCAAATAAAATACGCGTTTAAATGGAAGCACCAATTACAACTCCACTCTATCGCAAAATTTGAAAAAATAATAAAACAATATTTATTAATAGGAAACCATTTATTATAGTTAATGGTTATAAAATTAAATAAAATTGAATGTTTTATTATATTTATTTTTAATTATGAAGATATATTCTTAATAAAACTTTATCTACTGTGATAATAAATATTATTTACAATCATTATATAAACATATATGACTGATGTTTATGGTTTTTCTATTCTTTGTATAAATTGTATAATAAACTATATATTTATTGATTTTAATATATTCTTTATAGATATATATATTAATGGATTAGAAAAATAAGTATCTTCGTCTCTTTTACCACTATGTGATTTACGTGTCCTCTTCTAAATTATTAAAAAAAAATTAAGATTTGTTTATTTGGCCTCAACAATTGTTTTAGGTGGTTAAGGTTGTGAGTTCACCCATTGTTTATTCCAACATGTGTGTTTTAGTATGTATAATTCCATATGAAATTGATTTATAAAAAATTGATGTATGTTATTCCATATAACATTTATCAATGACACTCACATTATGGAAAATAATAATAATACAAAGTCTCTATCGAGCCATATCCCCATTAGAGAGCCGTGTTGTATGAAATGGATAGGTACAAAGTCGTTGCTACCCGGAGATTCCAGAAGCAGATCGTCGGTCACAAGTTCAAACTTGCGGTGGACACTAATTTAATGTATAACTAAGGAGAGAGGCATATGCTTTAGATTTTTTATTTAATCATGGTTCACACTTGTATTTATTTATTTGCAGGGCTTGCTTTTTGAGTTTTCTTTCGGTTCATCATGGTGGGTGTTACCAAGAAAAATATGGTTGTTTAATAAGAAATCGAGAAGGAGTGGTTTAAAAATTGGCTTTGTTGATACGGAAGGAAAATTCATGCCAAACTGATCTTGGTATTGTATATATTAGTGGCCCAAAGGGAATAATCATATTATTTAATAATAGTTATATGCCTGGTTCTGTCTCCTCATGTAAGGAGAAAATATATTTTATTTTTATTAAAAAAAATTGAATGCGTGAAAAGTTTGTTTTTTAAAATTGAAAATTACATTAAAATTTTCAATTAAAATGTGTACTCATTTTTTAAGTTAAATTTTTTTAGTTTGTAAATTAAGATGGTTTTTGTTTATTACAAATTTTCTCGAAACATTAAGTATTGTAATTTAGTTGACATCGTATGCAATCTAAGAATCAAGGAACCAAATAGATTGAAGGGGAAAAAATGATAAATTTATGAAGGAGAATAATTTTAAGATAAAATAAACCTATATATGTGTGTGTGTGTGTGTGTGTGTGTGTGTGTGTGTGTGTGTGTGTGTGTGTGTGTGTGTGTGTGTGTGTGTGTGTGTGTGTGTGTGTGTGTGTGTGTGTGTGTGTGTGATATATTGCACACATATATCACAACACATTTTTTTATCTTGAAAAAAAAATCAAGAACATATCAATTTTCACTTATTTTATTAACTCAAATGTTTGCAATAACATAATGTGTTTCACAATTCTTATTTTACCCCAATGCATTCATGTGTATTTATAAGAATGTTAATATGTCATCAAAATGGCATTATAATACAATGCTTGCAAAAGTGTGAATAGTGAAGAGTGTAAATCATTCAAAAAATTCAACATGCCCCCAACATAGGGCATATTATATATGAGTATAAAATTTAGAATTTCTAAATATTCTTGAAAAATGAAATATTAATTGAATCACACTAAATGTTTTCCCGTACATCAAACAACATTGGGTTACATGTCATGAGTCTTTCCAATATTTAACATGTTTGATTTTAAATATGGTTGTTATCTCTAGGGATAAAAATTGTCTTGAGATGATTTGACTATTCTCTAGATGATCACTTGCTTCAAAAAATATTTTAATCTTCTTAGTTTTTTAGATATTGGTGCCTTATTAGGATAAGAAATTCTACTATTCTCCAAGAGACTAGAATGAAACATTTGGGATATGAAAAATAGTATTGGAGATTGCAACTAGGAAAATGCAGTCATAAAACTATATTGAGCATGTTTATACTTTTGATCTAAGTCAAAATACATACTTGAATGATTTTCATCGATTTTAAAAGTTTTCCTATTAGCTATGAGTATGCATTTTCATTTTAACCTTCTCAAAACTACTACTAAATAGAAAAAAACACAGAAACATAAACACTACATTTTTTTGACACCTAAGTAAATAAATTAATTACTTGATAATTTCAATATTGACTTAATCCCTAAAATATGACTTATGTGCATATTCTAAGCCTGGTTTTTATAAACTTAGTCCTATACTACAATTGTTCTCCACTTCTCATTATCTCACATAATAACTTACTATAGTCCAAAGTAATCTACCAACTTCATAATTATTGTACATATATTGTCATACTCGCTAACCTACCCTGAAAAAACAACCAAATAGGGACAAAACTACCTAATCATTTTTTTTTTTCCAAAACTGGTAATTTCATCCCTAGCCTTCAGATGTTCAATATTTAAATTTGAAACCTTTTATGGATCATTAATTTCATCATGAGTTGGCCTTAATAAAAAACTATAGCTATGGAACCCTATATAAGAAAGTTAAACATGTGCATTTACTCACTTGAGGATTACTTAGCACATTCAAGCACTCCTTAAAAAAATATATCTTAAAAGGCATTCAAAACTATCCTAAATTTTCGTAAAGTAATACCACATACTAGGAATAGTTATCACAAAAATTTTAAACACTCTAAACTAGATTGTAGAGTTAATCTTCCCTAACCAATGGTCATCATAACCCAACTATGAATTAAGTAAGAAGTTTACTAGAAGCATTATCAAGTGATGATATTATCAAATATAGCTACATCCATACAAATATCACATATCTAGGAGGAGAAATGCATATGGTTAATGGAATATTCAAAGTATTGCTACCGCATAGGAACTTTATAGATTACACTTCAAACCAAACACTTACCTTTTTATAGGGGTTTCACCCTTCATTATGCTTTGGGTTAATTTTAGTTTACTTTTTAATGGTTTCACAAATATTCAAGTCCAAATTTATTATAGCTAGATATATCTTACAAATGGAAGTGGTATACATAGTTTTACAGTTTTTTCTGAGTTTAATATTTTGGTCCCTCCATGTTGTACACTTCTGAAAATGGAGATGATGCATTTGCCTAACATTAGGTTACCATATTTTTCATCAATTTATCACACCTATATCATATTATATTTTTTATACTTAAGTAATCATCTAAATATACATCATATCAACTGCTAAACCTAATCTGAAATTGAAATAAGTAAATGAATTAACCCATTTCCTCAAACATACAGGATTTTGAGTTAAATCATTTTATAAACCCACGTAATTATAAATTTCATAACTTATTTGTCCTAGGTCTATGTGGTCTAAATAAATTATGCTACTATAAAAATCCTAGAGTATAATTTCTTGTTTTCTATTATTGTAATCCACTTTGATAGAGTAATCCAACCAATCATATGTTGGTTTAGCACATCCAAATCTTGAACACATTTTGTAAGGCTAGGCATCACATGGAATCCTCTTCTATTTTATTCATGATGTAGATATTTTTAAAAATATACATAATTACGAAAAAAAATTAATGTTGAATTTGATCCACTTAAAAATAAAGTTCACCTCGACCATATTATTGAGGAAAATGGAATCGATTCTAATTTGTTTAATGATGTCGATCATGATCAAACTAAAATCCTATTGTAATTTTTAAAGACATTCAACAATATCCATTTAACCTTGATACGGTCATTACATTATGTCTCACCTCTAAATATTCCCATGATTCTCTATCTGCCCTAATCATGCGGAAGGGTGTAGATATCCCAAAAAACTCGATGAAAGCTACACTGATGTTTCTTAGACTAAAGATAATCCCGTAAAAGTTTGGCAAGTTTTTCAAATGATTTCCGTGAAGGGCATCAACATGAAACATAATAAACTTTGGTGGTAGCCAGGAATTTTGGTGCATATTTGAAACTTTTGTGCAGATGAGAGAGGCCTGGAGATCCAATTCAGAACTTTTCGCTCTACCCGATCAATGCCATGTTTCCAAAGCATAGTAGAATCACTATCGAAGGAAAATGGAATCCCAAATAATTTGAATCTTTCTCTACGATTGATCCAACGCTAAGGGTAAGTTTCAATCCAATCGGGCATAAGCCAATAACTCTGTCGAAAGGTAAGAGTCTTAGCTAATTGAAGATTAGAGATAGAAGCTTGAAGAAGGTGTCTAAATAAGAGAAAGTTATTTTAATGTTCTGTTCATTCATGCATCTAAAGGGGGGAAAACGTCATCTGCGAAATGCCCACTGAAAATATCAGAATCATGATCAAGGAGAAATATTCCCCGGATGTGACCCCACTCTGTCCTATCAGTAAAATAATAGCCAAGGGCATCGGGTGTAAGAACAAAAAAGAGCATGAGCGAGAGGGAACCGTTTCTTGATATACTTGAACATGCCTATAACTTGAGATTGATGAATCTACAAACAAAGCTTGAATAATATTGATACAGAAAGGTCCAAAACCAAGGGATTAAATGATAAAATAATAAAGAACCATTCAATCTGATCATAAGCCTTCTCAAAATCAATGTTAAGGAAAATTAAATGTTGTAAAGAAACAATGGACCACTCCATACCTTCCCAGATGCAAATGATCTTATAAAGAATCTATCTAACATTAAAACAACTAATCTGCTATGGGTGAACCACTTTTGGAAGATCGTAATAAATATGGAGAGGAGGAGATTTGGATAAATCTTGTAAGAGACATTAAGGAGAGTAACAAAATGTAAATTATTAATAAGCTCCTGCAATGCCCTGTTCGGCATTGACTTTCGTTGTTACGTCCTTGTCCTATTGCGTGTCATTGATTGCTGAATTGAGCTTCCTTTTCTATCGTTAGGTGACTTTTACCCTGTTTGCGAAGTTATTTTTTTTTAGCATCCTTTCTTCTTCTTTCGTCTGTCGTGCCTTCTATCTATGGAATGCTTAATGTCGTTTGTTAAAAAGAGTTCTATTGGAATCTATTGAATCTTAGGTTCCCAACATATGATTGTATTTTTCATTGTTATAATTGTACTTGTGTCTTAATATTATGCCTCATTTAAGATAAGGATATCTATAAAGTTCAACATTGGAAAGCTAATGGATGTTAGGTTTAAAGGGGGTAATTTATTGTAGCACAATAGATACACCTAAACATGAAAAAACTCTCAAATTCAAATATTAAAAATATAGTACTATGAAGGGAGATGTTGGTTGAATAACCATCATAAAATCATTTCAGAAAGGGTCAACCATCAAACTTAGTCTGCATAATACATACATGAACAGTGTGCATAAAATTTTTGTATGTTCCCATACAGTACATGGTGTAGATTCATCATCTTTTTCAACATGGAATAAATGAAACATGATATGGAATTTACAAGGAACACGAAAATTATAAATACAACAAAAAAATTGATTTGCAAGGATTACGCTAAATCATTTCTATGAAATATCCATTGTGGAGGTTATTAAACTTTTTTATTGGAAATTATGGGGGTAACTTTAATGGCCACCTTCCACTTCATTAACTCCTTTTACTAGACGTGTTCGACTCCTTGCTGGTGGCCGCACTTCATTTATTAATCCTGATTTGCAAATCTTCTATGTTTCTTGTTGACTGCCTGCATTATCCTTCTATGACCGCGTGAGATTTCCTTTTGTTGGACTACGTGTGGAGTGGTTGAGAGGCCATCAAAATCTTGTCTTTCAAGGCGTTTTTCTTCATGGTTCCTCCTGGGTGCGCTTGTTTTTGTCTTCCTTGGCCACAATGAAACCTCCTCATGCCTTATGCTGGTGCGCAGATCTTGGACATGGTGTTATGTTGTTCCTGATGCATTTTGGGGGAAGAAGGAGCGTTGTTTTCTTTTGTTGGCCGCGCACAGCTACCAGCTAGTGAGGTAGGCATGTTACCTCCACTTTCTTTGGGTGCTGCGAGGTCTTCTCTGGTCGAGAATCCATAGCAACAGCCTGCAACAGTGATTAGCCAAGTGGCAGGCATGTTGCAGTATGGCAGAAGCCTTTTTGAACGCTTCCAACAAGCAGGTTGTCCAACTATGTTGTTATCTGTTCAGTATATAATGCATCCTCAAATTCGGGATTCTCCTTCAAGATATTTTTTTATCAAAATCAACTATGTGACAGTGAGAGTATTACCAGGAGATCTGATGAAATTTATTGCTAAGATTCTCTATTGAGACCTTGTTTGTTTTACGATGTAACTCATGGGAGAGTATCTCATAGAGGCGGATCTGTTTCATATAAGAATATTCACGAAGCACAAATTGCCTTGCTATTTCATTTCTTCCACTCTGCCCCGTAAATGAGGGTCTGTCTCCATCATGTGTTAGATTCCAGTGGCTTCGTGGTTACGAGAAGCTTTATTCATATGATAATAATAATAAAAAAAAAAACCCAACTAGGGTTTGGAGGATCCTGCCTGCAGTGAGATTAGGGCAAAGGCAGAAGGTCATTACTTTATAGTCAGGCTTTGCAGGAGGATTTCACTGCATGTTCGAGTATTATCCACAGCTTTTGGTCTGGCAATGTTCAGGAGATTGAAATCCTTTGTGCTTGGGTTCTTGAAGAAGTGAAGGAGGTAGGATCAGGAATGGAGGCGGTGAATACCAACGCCCTCGTCAATGGCCACTTTTCCATAACTTGCTTTCCTACATCTATTCCATCCATGGCTTCGGCGGGCTTTTAGATCCACAGCTGAAGGATATGGGTGAAAGATTACCTGGAGGAGCTAATGTGCATAATAGACCTCGTTCCTTGCCTACATTTACTCCTAATGGTGTTCATTTACCATCTGTAAATGATGTTGCAATTGCAGTTGAAACAAAAGGTAGGGAATCTAATGGTCTTCCGGTTGCTCGTAATTCAACTTTTCCAATTGCAGACTCCAATAGTACTGTTTGCCATTCAGTGGTAGATGGACAAGTTATTACAAACAATAAGATTTTTTTTTCAGCCAGTTCATGATAGGTCGACAGAGTCAAACATGTTATATCAAACCCATAGTATTGATGAAACCCCAAGAAGTGGATCAGTGGGACATGTGGCTTATGCAGTCCCTGCTGGATATGTTGCTGGTGGATGCGTTCAAAACAGGCATGATAAGACTAACCCTCTCTCTTAATGATTTATTTCCTTTAGCATTTGGATAAATCGATCTTTGCAAGTTTGTTCGAATGCTGTAGATATGGGTTTCTTTTGGAATGTTGATGTGTTTTTGTTTTACTAAATAAATAGCATTTGGACTCTGGATATTATATAACATGCATTTACATATATTGACTCTTTCTTGAAAGAGATGCCTAGAAAGAGATGGGTTTCAAATGACTTTTAATCATAATTACATGAACTTATCTCTCTCCCCCTTTACAGTTTATCTTATTCACTATTTGAGTAGAAGAAATCTCTACATCGATTCTTGACTACTGATCTTATAATGTTGGTTTATCCTTTTGCCTTGATTATTCCTTTGAATGATGGTTTCTGTAGAAAATATTATGGAGCGTGAATGAGGTTTATAATTTTTCTTGTATTGTTTATATAATGTAGAACATGGCTTGAAAAAAGGGAATTTCTGATATAACTGTATTTGGATTTTACTATGGATTTATAATAATATAAACTCCCATTAGGATTGGGGGTTTCTATTTGGGAAGAGTCATACTAGTTTTATTGGTCTTTCTAGATAGCTCCATCTGAGTCATTCGATTATCATTTACCTAGGGGATTATTGAAAACCCCTCACCAGGCCCTCTGCTATTATTATTACTATGAGCTTATTATTAGATTGGAACCCTCCTGAAGCATGCGTTAATGGGTTTTCTATGACCTTTATGAATATGTTAAGCATGCAAGTCATTATCCTGTGTGGATAATTCTATGGCTTAATTTTGAGGCACTACTTGGATCTTTGAACCGGTTAAAGTAATATTGGATACTGTATGTACCCAAAATTGTAAGGTACTGTACTGCCAGAACAACGTGAAAAGTTCCCCAATGATGATACAGGTCTCCTCATAAGGTGTTTGGGATCTGGAAAAGCCCTTGGAGTATGTGTTAACATCCCGCATGCCTCACTTAGCCCCCACGTCCTTTGTTTTCCCCTTTTTTCCTCTTTTCTTGGCCTTTTTCCCTTCAGTTACGAAACCGCCGCCCTGCCTGGGCGGCGGTCCTGTAACCGCCGCCCTGCTCAGAGCGGCGGTCCTGCACGCGTTTTCCAGAAAGCGCTTTGACGCGACTCACGTAAAATATCAACGTTTCACCAGCTTTTCTTTGCCGAATTGGGCTTGCATTTATGTTTTTGGTCCCCTGGAATAGTGTTTGGCCATTGTTTATGGTTTTTAGAGTTCAGTTTGGTTTTTATCTTTGGGTGAATGAAAACTATAAATAAATGGTTTGTGCACAAGCAAATGGTCTGGCCCCTCATTCACTTTCAAGCTCTCATTTTCATAGTTCAGTATTTTGTTTTTTTTAGAGCCATAGTTTTAATTCCTTGCATGCTCATTTAGCATTGTCCATCTATTGGTAAGCCACATATCCAGCTTCTGCAAACAGTGTTGTTGTTTTATCCATTCCATTAGAGTAGAATAGCTTAGGAAGCCATTAAAGTTGCAAGTTTTGCTCTTCAAATAGGATATTTTCAAGTTCTGGTCGCTTTATGTTGCATGACTCACAATAAAATCCCACTAGGAATTGCATAAGCCAAGCTCTGTACTCTTGTGTTATCCCTCTCCTACTCGCATTTTCGGTTTGCATTCTGAGCTGTCCTTGTCCCAATATTTATTTCTGTCGATGCTAGCATTACACGCTTTTCTGGATCCACGTGAATACGAAATAACGAGGAGATCACACTAAGGGAACAAGATCATATACACCATCGGATTTGCCACTGTTCTGCGGAATCCAGGTTCTAGCTGTCAAATTTTTAGTTAGAATCATATCAAATAGAGTAGTTAATTGCTTTATTTCAGTAAAATTCTATTCTCGATATTGCCAGGGAAGCTGTGGGGATTGATAGTTTCTGAGAAACTATGATTCACTCCTCACTTCTGAGGTAGGATCGAGAATCTTGCAAATAGATTAGATAAGCTATTGTTTAGAATAGATCTACAAAATTGCACAGACAAATAGCTACACTCAGTTATTTTGTTTGTTTTAAATTATTAGCTTAGCTGTCAATTCTGAATATTTTAAATAGCTACTTTCTTAAATTCATATAGTTTGTCAGAAAATACAAAAAAAAAAATAGAGAAATCATATATACTATAGATATATTACAAATAGTTAAATTTCACTTTACTGCAGTTCATTCGTATTATTACTTTTGCATGACCATCATGGGACCTAGGGAGCCTAGAGAATACATATTTGAGCCAATCGTGCCTCAACCAAACCTTGTCACAGCAATAGTCGATATAGACCAAAATCTCAGAATACAAGTCTTCCAAACAACAACAGATTTACAATTGATCAGTTCTCAACTGAGAGGGTTAAATATAGAAGACGACCAAGCATACACGTTTTGGTCAAATCAACTAAATTATAGATTACCCTAGACAAACATTCACATGACTGTAGAAGGGTTCGAAAGAGAACAAATCTTTGGTTGTGATCCTTTGGTCCCACAGCCAGGTGCAGGAGACACTCTCACAGATATAGATACTAGTCTAAGGATCCAGGTTGCACGAACGCCTGTGAGATATTCTAAGAAAATCACGTAGTTGTTGGTCCTAAACATAGAAGCTGAGAAAGCATATGATTATTGGATACTAGGAATTAGGACTTGATTTCGTGTATGACCATAACAGGACCGTAACAACCAAGATTCTACGATTGTGACCAACAAGTCCCACAACCTAACGAATTCATAAGTCAGTCAGATATAAACACTAGTTTATGCACATTAGTTTTCCAATCCACTCCACTTTCACCCATCATCATCGAACAATTGTCCTTACTGGATATAGCGGCTAACAAAGCTAGAGAATTCTGGACTAAGCCAGAGAATCGTCCGTAGAGTCAATTGTTTCAAACATCCACCATATGACCTTATCTGGAGACATATACGAAATTATCCCAGGTCATTTTCCACGTATTCCACAACCCATAGATCGAATCACGCCAGAGCTCGATATTGATTGGAGCCGTCGAGTAGTCATCCTTGCCGATCGATCTATTACGCCAGTCCAAGTTAGAAGGGATTTCTTTGCCTTAGATTCACAAATTACATTAGTACGTGTCGAAGACATTAGACTGCCTAACTAGTTCATCTACATCCCACACATATTCCATCCCCACCGGCTGTCTCGGCATGACCTCGGGAGGTCGGGTGTGCAGAAGAGTTACCTCTAGATTCCCACGCTCGCTTGTTGCTTTTCCGGCGTACAAAATTGGTGAACCCGACGTGAAACAAACAACTATTTCACCTTCTGTAACTCATTAACTTTCACCTTCGCTCCTTCTCATTATTCTACGGGTATTCATATACCCTCCGAATATGTTGGGATTCGATGCGTATGGCAGACCCCTCTTGGGTCTCGAGGCATACTACGCCCAACAGAATAGACAATCATCACCCTCACTCTCAGTATGGGGCGAAAACTATTCAACTAATCAGTTTTCAACACAAACCCAAAGAAACAGATATAACTCGAGCGTCTTTTCAAACGGGGGAGTTAGATCAACCCCCTCGAACGCAACAAACAGAGCCTTCAGGCTCGAACAATATGACATTTACCGGAGAATCTGGTTCGTCTCCTCAGATACTACTTAGACCACAAATTAGTAGGTAATCTGACCCATACCTAGTCTTAGATGATGAACATTCAATACGTTATCCTAGGAGTGAACAACATTCTCGGGGTATGTACCCGCCTATAGGAGGTTTACAAATACAACCCGAGGTCTCCTTCCAAGAAAATACCTCTACGGCACTGCATATAGGAAATACTCTCAGAGAAACTTGGCAAGATAACGACCAATTTATAGCAGGATATCACATGCCTATACAACACCAGGGTATACAACAAATGCCTCTCGGGAAAAACACCGTGACTTCACCAAATGAAGTCATTTCAACATTAATAGAAAAAGTGAGAGGGTTAGAACTTGCTCAAGCAAGTCAAAATCCTCATTTCATGCAAGCAGGAAGTTCCAATCCTCCATATCGCTCTGGCCAAGTAGATCTCCTCATAGGAGTAGGTACGTTAGGCATGACTCCTCAGTATTCACAACAAATGCCAACTAGACCCACCATCTCTAGCACTGTTCCTCCCGGTCTAGTATAGAACAATCCATTCCTAGACATAACCCCGTCATACTTAAACATTGTTGCCCACTCAAAATTCCCTACTCTGATGAAAGTAAAAATTTCAAAATTTTGAGTTTAAGTGTTTTTCTCTAAAGTACCGAAGTCGTGAAATTGAGAAAATCTGTGTTTTGGGTCATTTTGTATGTATTTCGGGCCTGTCGGACATTTTTGTCCCGCGTGTCCCAAGTTCCGAAGTGCGTTCTGTTCCCCGATCGGCCGAAATCCCCGAAGTTGTTCCATTTTCGGGCCCGTCGGAACTTTTCGTCCCAAATGTCCCAAAGTTAAAAGTGCAAGTTGTTCCATTTTCGGCCGAACCGCGTACTTCCCTTTCATGTTCCAACCTAAATCGTGCAAGTTGTTCCATTTTCGCGAAACACCCGAACCGTGTTTTTGCGTCCCAAATGTCCCAAACTTCTCCGGACCTATTGTAACATTTTCACCCGAACCGGCCGAGTCGCGTACTCTGGAACTTTTTGTCCCAAATGTCCCAAGTTCAAACGGGCCTTTTGTTCCATTTTCGGCCGAAACACCCGAACCGCGTACTTCGCGCGTTTTCGTCCCAAATGTCCCAAAATGCATTTGTGCGTCTTCTCCCTGCTTCGCCCGAATCGGCCGAGCCGCGTGTTTCGCGCATTCGCGTCTCACATGTCCCAAGTGAACCAAGTGCCATTCGTGCTTATTTTTCCCGCTCTACCCGAATATCATGCTTATTCAAATTGGTAGATATGAATTTAATGCGCATTGATTTCCTTTCTCTCTCCAAAACGGCTATATAACGGGCGGATCCCCTTTTGCATTTTTTGCACTACGTTCCATGCTATCCTTGCTCGAACCCTTGCAACCTAATTCCCTGCGCGTGTCTCCCTTTTCTCTGTAATTCCTTCCCGAGTTTAGGTTGCAACTCTGTCCTCCTAGCTACTATCAATATGAAGATCAAGTTTCAGGGACAGGAACAAATTTCTCCACTTGAGTCTGCCGTTCACAATATTGGGAACAGTGAAGCTCGACATCTTGACTTCGGTGATTTTTGGGCGAGGGTGGCAGATGCAAACCCTACACCAATGGCACAAATGATTCACGATAGCGGTTTGGCTTTTGCTGGAGGTTTCCCGATCTCGGTACAGTGTGCTGATACCGTGCTTTCATGCGGAGCTCACTTCGACCCCGCTTCGAGTGAATTGACCAATATACACGGGGAACTCATCGCCAAACTAGATGCTGCCGCCATTAGCACTGCTCTGAGGATTCCAGAGATGGATAATGCCATAGTCGTTTCCCGGGATCAAGCACAGGCCCTGTTCGACCAAGACAGTGACAAATATAAGGCACGAGTGGCGAAGTCCTGGCTGAAGAACCCTAAGAAAGGAGCTTCTCGTCTGACCAAAACCCTCTTCCGAGCAGATTTCAATGAAGAGTTGTCAGACTTCATAATCTTGCTGGCTCGGGTTATGGGTTTGCCCTCTACCAACGAATTTCACTTCTGGATGTGCCCGCTCATCAGCATGGTGTGCGAAGGAACGCAAAATATCAATTGGGCAGAAATCATAAGCATGAATTTGACGGAGCAGCTGTCCAATGTGCAGCAAACGAAGAAGTTCTACATGACTTCGTACCTGATGTATACCCTGGCAGCGTCACGGCAATGGTTTGGCTTTTCTTACATCCAGTATATGCTTACTGCCCGCAGTTCACCCTGGAGACCAGCAATCGTAATTTCAGAAGGGTCAATGACGCTTTCACCATGTACGTGGTCAGACTGCTCGAAGGTGATACTGCTAGAAGGTTTTCAGATGAAGCCATGAACCTGATATCGCAATATGGTGCTTATTTCATCCAATTCAGGAAATTTTCTTATATCAGGCTTGCTGGCTATGAGAGCACCCCTCTGCGGCTTCCCATGTTCTGCAATGATAAGATGGCTTTGATTGAAGTATGCAGGCAGTTAGAAAAACTTCACAGAACCTGCAGGGACAAGAAGATTTCCGGTTTGTACTTTCCCATCTCTTTGGGAAATTACATTTGTAAAACAGCCCTAGACGCACAGAACATAGAGAGAGCCCTGGTACCTATCACCGTTCATTTCTTCAAGCCAAGAACCTGCTTTGACTTGAAGAAGTTTATTGAATAGAACATCAAGATAATCTACCATCATAGGGCAGATACAGAAGACTACTGGGCTGACTGTGCAGATGATTTTGAGGCCAGGAGAAGGCATTGTGGCAGGTTCTCCCTGCAATTGATCCAAGAACTCGGCTTGTACCAAGTTCCCGAAGGACTCCAGGATGACAATTCTGATCTATACTCATATGAGTATGACAGTGTGATTAAGCACACCCCCTTGGAGGACTTGGATTGGAACAGGAAAGAAAAAGATGATCTGGCTGATATCCTTGCTCCAGTCTTAGTCAGGAATAAGGTCTGGTTTGACAAGAAAGTTCGAGAGCTCAGAAGGCACTCAGTAGAATCCTCTTCCAAGGACGTTTCAACACCAAGAAGAGAAGCATCTATTCCAAGGTCAGAAACACCAGTGCAAACCCCACCTGCCTCATCAATACAAGGACCTGCAGCTTCCACTCCTTCTTCATCCACTCAAGTGTACCAGAAGAAACTCAAGGAGGTTAAGAAGGAGCCTGTGGAAAGTGACCCTCAAAGAAAGCAGGCAGAGTTGCCTATGGGACCAGAGAACATCATTGTTCTCAGTGAAAGTGAAGAAAGTGAAGTACCAACTCTTGCAAGTGCTCCTGAAGATCCAGCTGATAAAGATAAAGAAATCCAGAGCACTGAGCTTTCAGGTGATGTTGACTCTTCTGCCGCAATTGCCCCAAGTGCCCCACTCACCTCTCAACTCGAGTCAACAGCTGCGCAGACCTTGAGCGTCATGAGCTCTCTGTCTCTTGGTCCCCTTGCCCCTCCTGCTGATTCCTCTTCCTCTTTTGCGTGGGTGCAACCTTTGGTTGACAAAAGGAAGAGGAAATTTTCCTCTCGAAGCTCAGGACCAAATTTTGATGCTGTTGCAGCCTTGTTGGGCACCACTCCTTCTCGTGCCAAGAAAGCCAAGGTTACCTCTAGAATAGTGTCTGATGCTCAAGGTCAGCAATTCCTGGAGATTGCCAAGCCTACAACGGATAAATCAGAGCAGGACTTGCAGGTATCTGACTTAGAGCTCTCGAGAATCCCAATGGGAGAGTCTACCCCTGAAGGTGAAATTCACAACCTCCAGGAAACAGTCACAAGAGTCATTGGGAGGGTAGAGAAAGGGCAACAAACTATTGAACAGTTGGAAGAACAGGCCCAAGTTCTCACAGGTTTCATCAAGTCTCTTTTGTCTAAGGACAAAGTTTTGGACCCTACCCCATTGACTACTCTCCCACCTCCTGTAATTCTAAGCCAAGATGAAGTGCAGAGTATCAAAGATATGCACAAGTATTCTGTCTATGGCAGAGCTATTGAAGCCCTGGTGGATGACATGCTTGTTGCTGGATTAAACTTCATCGATGAAGCTTTCAAACTCCATGAAAAGGTGAGCAATGTGCAACTGAAGCTCTCCTCCACTATCAATATCATGGATAAAGAGCTCAAACTCTGGAGCAGTTGCATAGTAGACCTCCACCTTATGGGACAGACAGATGAGAATATCTTACTGGCAAATAAAGTCTTTGATGATGCAAAGGATAATCTGTCAAAGTCCTGGGTCTACAGCGTGGAGTGGAAGATCAGAGTCCTAGAGGAGGCTTTGGGAGGACTGAAGAACAGTTGGCAGAAGGGCGAAGCTTTCAAGAAACTGGTTGTCTCTGCTTTCAAAGATATACACTGCCATCTTCAAGATGAAACTTCTGGTGTACCCCTTTCCTTGCAAGAAATCAAAGCTCAATTCAGAGCTTTTGTCAAAGATAATCTGTTCAAGGAAAGTTCCATCTCCAAGGATAAAATGAAGGAGATTTGCTCTCTTCAATCTGCCATTGAAGAAGCAAATAAAGATTATCATACTCATGTCGAGTTTGATAAAGAGATGGAAAAGTGTCTGGGATTTTGGACTCAGTCTACGACTAACACGTCAGTCCCTCGTGGCAGAGATATAGCTGAGGCGTTAAAGAAATTCAGGCAGCGGATTCTGAAGTCAGTGGGTCCCTCTCAGTGACCGGCCACCTGTCTTCTTCTCCTTATTCTTTTCTCTTCTTCCCTTTCTTTTTCCGTTTTCTTTGTAAGAAGTTAAGGTATTGCGGTTGGCGGTCCTTAACTATTCTTGGTTAAAAGAAGCGGTTACGAAGAGTAACTGATTTGTAAGTTATATAATGGCATTTCTACGCCATTCTGAAGGAGGAAGAACTTGGCTTATTTTCTGAAAAGTGTAAATAGATTATAAAGAAATCAATACAGAAGGACTTTTCCATTCTTTGTCTATCTGATCTCTGTTATTCCTAAGCTTTCATTTATTTTCTTTGTGAAGATCATTTGTCTCAAGTTCGTTAGTCTTACCGATTGCATACTCTTCAACTTTGCAAGCACGGTGATCTTGTATAACCAAGAAGGAACTTTGTGTCCTTGATTAATGAATCTGTGTTATGTTAAGAAACTTTGTGTTCTAAGCAGATGTTATTTACAGAACTTTGTGTCTTTAAATTCCATCTTATTTATTCGATACAAATGATCTTGTTTCAATTCACTGTGACTTTCGCATACATAAAGAATTACTCTGATATCTATAATTCTGCATGTTGCCTTTCTGCTCTTTCCCGTACTCTCATTTCCTCAGTCCTTTTGTAATTGATGATCTTCATAGAAAACACTTTCGTGATATCCAAGTTTAACCAACAAATCATGTCTTGTACATTTGTAAATAAGTTCGTTTCTGAATAAGGGAACCTCTCCCATTAAAGAGGAGGGACTTCTTGTCCCCTGACTGTTGCTCTTCGTAAAGTCCTATCTGACGACCAACAGTTTTTGGCGACTCCGCTGGGGAAAATCATATTCCAGTTCTGTAATTTTTGATCATCCTTTGATCTGGCGACTCCGCGTTTTACTCGAGGGAGAAGGACCCTTGGTATTGAAGATTCTCAGTTCCAGATTTTGGAGCAGCAGGGTTTTCCTTTTCCTTCAACAAGAAATAGAAGAACTCGTTCGACAAGCACTCCACCTGCTCAAAATAGAATTCCTACGGGTGGTACTCCTTCAGAGCCAGCTAGCCCTAATCTGCAAGCTTTGATTCTTGCTGGTGTTGCAGTTCCTCTCCAAGCCGTTTTTCCAAGAATGGCGGCGCCATTACCATGGGGTCATCGTGTCGGGCCCCTTGCTCTTCCTCAGCCTTTGCATGAGTTACCCAGAGGTAACCGGAAGAACTTCCCTAAATTCAAAGGCGATGGCAAAGTGCATCCTGATGAACACATCGCAGCCTTCATTGTTGCATGTGGAGTTCTGGGAGTCGAACATGAAGACGTCTCCGTAAGGCTGTTCGTTGAGACGTTACAAGATAATGCTGCTGATTGGTTCTACCACCTTCCGGCTGGCGCTATCACCGACTGGGACACAATGAGAACTCAGTTCGAAAACCATTTCAAGCCAGCAGAAGATGTGCATGCCTTGCTTGCCCAAATCTCTCAGATAAAGAAAGATTCACAGAGCCCATGAGAGAATTTGTGGCCCGATTCAACAGACTGATCAACAAAATTCCTGCTAAATACTCGACCTGTTGATCAAATCCAAAAATGTTTCTTCTTAAATGCCCAATCGTCTGAAGTCAGTTATGCACTGAGAAGGGCTAATCTCGCAACATTGGTGGAGGATCAAACTCTTGCTGTTAGTGTCGAGGATGATCTGATCATGTCAGGGGAAGTTGAGGAGAGACCCTTCCAAATCTAAGTCTGTTGCTTCCTCCTCCTCCACTCCTGGACCTAATACTGATCCGTTAGTCCAAAAGCTTGCGAATGATCTCATTGCTATAAAGAAATAATTGGCTCAGCATGCCCCTTATGCAGATGTTCCAAGGAGGAATTTTCAGCCCAGAAATCGTTTGCCTTCTTCTCAAACAAGACTGGCACTTGAAGGACCTCCTGTTAAGGTTCCTGTGAATGCAACCTGTGAAGTTGAAGAGCCAGATGATGATGAGGATAATGAAGCTTGCGAGGAGTTTGTGGAGGAATTTGCTGATGAGGCAGAAGAACTTGAGGGATCTCGGGTTAATTTCTTCACCACTGAGGGCATTGATGATGGAGATGATTATGATGAAGTGGTAGCAGATATGAATAGTGAATCATTTGCTGTCATGACTCGAGAGCAGACACATCAGAGGGAGAAAGTGACGCAGCCCCCCAAGAAATCTAAGGAGCAGCCGGCAACTATCCCTGTAATTGCAAAAAGAGGATCTCCTATCCCCACTTCATCTGCACCAAAGGTGAGTCCTGTCAATCCTACTAGCAAAGTTCCTTCTTTTTCTCCTAAAGTTGATAAGCCTAGAATTTCAAGTGATGATGGCCCGTCCACTTCTGGGTCTTTTGATATTATTGATCATCTGAAAAAGACTAAGGTTCAAATCTCAGAGGCTGAGTATTATCAAACTCATCCCAAAGCTTTTGCCAAGATGATTCAATTTGTTAATTCCCATTCCAAAACCACCTCTAAAGGCCTTTTACCTACTCCTTCTTCTGCACCACAGCCTAATCTGGTAGCTGCTGTCACCTCGCCTAATGACAAAATTAAACCATTTTATGTAACACTTCTTATAGCTGGTCATAGGCTCAGTAATTGTGTCATTGACTCAGGAGCCTCAGATAATGTGATGCCTGCTAAAGTAGCTCATGCTTTAGGCCTGACCCTCACACGCACTTATGGATCTTGTTACTCCATGGAGAGTAAAGAAGTGCCCCTGGTCAGAAGAATTAAAGATGCACAAGTGGCTTTTGCTGCCTTGCCTGAAAAGAAAGTGTTGGCTACCATCTTAGTAGCAGATATCCCTCCTTCATACGGGATGTTGCTAAGTAGGAACTTCTGCAAAGATGTGGGTGGGGAAATCCAAATGGACTGGTCACATGCACTCATACCTGTTAACGGACAAATGAAGAAGTTGATGCCTGAGAAGCAATCTGAGTATATTGTGCAAAAAACGGATGATCCTAAAGCACAAATACTCTATGAGGATATGGGTCATGGTAATTACATGATTATGTCCCCTGATGAAATCCGACTTCCCAAGTGTCACCTAAAGATCCTAATGGTGTTTGGATTTTAGAGTTTGATGGAAGTTGTTCCTCAGCTGGTTCTGGAGCTGGTGTCCTGCTAGTGTCACCTGAAGGAAGCCTACACCCCTTTTCATTTAAGTTGCAGTTCGAGAATACTAATAACACAGCAGAGTACGAGGCTCTCATTCTCGGATTGCAAGTGGCCAAAGAACAAGGTGTAAAGAATCTTCTGGCTCGTGGTGATGCAGAAATAATTGTAAAGCAAGTCAGAAGCCTTTTTCAAGTAAAAAATGGGAGGTTGAAACATTACCGGAATCAGGTTTGGGATTCCATTGAATTCCTTGATGCTTTCTCCATTGAGGCAATACCTAGGGAGAAGAACAGCAGGGCTGATTCACTAGCAGTCTCAGGGTCACTACTGATTCCTCATCCTGATTTCTCTCAGGATAAGTTCACCATTGAGATGGTCCATCGGCCTAGTGTACCTGATAATGCCAATAACTGGCAAGTTTTCAATGATGATCAACATTTGCTTTCCTTCCTGGAACTCAAGGGTAATTTCGAACAACTGTATTTTGAGGGAAGTGACAACCTACCTCGTGAGAGTGTGCCCTTTGACCAAGCAGTCACCCAAGGGGAAGAAACAGATCAAGATGGATGCATCAATCTCAAAGGAAACAAGATTCCTAAAGGTTTGGTGAGTTTGGAGGAACTATTTGATAAACATGACAGGTATGTGAAATCTAGAGCTTCTACTGGACCTCAGCAATCAGCTGAGCATGACAAGATTAATATTGGGAGTCCTAATGACCCTAAGCTAGTGAATATTGGAAAATGTTGCACAGCAGATGAGAGGAGAAAAGCAATTGATCTTTTAAAAAGGTATAAGGATGTTCTTGCTTATTCTTATGAAGATTTGAAAGCCTTCAAGCCAAAGGATATGCAGCATTCTATCCCTCTCAAACCAGGAATTAAACCTTTCAAGCAGAAAAAGAGGCAGTATAATCCCAAAATAGCTGACACCATCTTTCAGGAAATACAGAAGTTGTTGAAGGCTAAAATTATTTTTCCCATTCACCATTCAACATGGATTGCAAATATTGTACCTGTTAGGAAGAAAAATGGTGAGATCCGCATCTGTGTTGATTTCAGGAACCTGAATCAGGCTTCTCTGAAAGATAATTATCCTTTGCCTATGATGGATCAAGTATTGCAAGCAGTAACAGGATCTGAAATGTTATCTATGCTTGATGGATTCTCGGGATATAATCAGGTAGAGGTTGATACTGTAGATCAACACAAAACAGCTTTCACTACTCCTTGGGGTACCTTTGCCTACAAGAGAATGCCTTTTGGGCTTATTAATGCTGGTGCCACTTTCCAGAGAGCTATGGATCTGGCTTTTGGAAGTTTGAAAGGGAAGTGTATTGTCATATATCTTGATGACCTGACAGTATTTTCCAAGACAAGAGCGGATCATTTTGATCACCTAGAGACAGTTCTGCTAAGATGCAGAGAGCATGGAATTTCTTTGAATCCTAAAAAGTCTGTTTTCTGTGTCACAGAGGGAAAATTATTAGGGCACATCGTTTCCAAAGATGGTATTAAGATTGATCCTGAACGAGTACAAGCTATCCAACAAATTCCTCTCCCAACCAGCAAAAAGGGCGTGCACTCCTTCTTTGGTAAGATCAATTTTTTGAGAAGATTCATCCCTGATTTTGCAGAGTTAACTTTGAATATTTCTCAGATGATGAAAGGGAAGCAAACATTTGGTTGGTCTTCTGAAGGAAAGGAATCCTTTGAAGGTATCAATAGATCTATCGCTAAAACTCCAGTTTTGGCCTGTCCTGATTTTAGCAAAGATTTCATCATCTATTGCTATGCTACAGATAATACCTTGGCTGCTGTCTTAACTCAAGAAGACTCTAATGAGCATGAACTCCCAATTGCGTTCATGAGCTATATTCTGAAGGATCATGAGTTAAAATACACCATGATGGAGAAGCATGCTTTTGCAGTGGTTAAAGCTGTCAAGCAGTTTCGCTTTTACATCCTCAACTCTCATTCCATGGTATTGGTCCCGGATACAACTGTTAAGTCAATTCTCACACAACAAGAATTTGGATCCAAGAGAGGGAACTGGGTTGCTAAGGTCCAAGAGTATGACATTGACATCAAGCCGACCAAGCTGGTTCGTGGAAAAGGCCTTTGTGAGCTCATTGCTGAAGGAGCTAAACATGAGTTGCTGGAGGAGAAAAAGTTGACCTTCCTACCATTCTGTTCCTTAGTTCAGTTGACGAATGGTATGCTGACATCGCCCATTTTCTCACCTATGGGGAATGCCCCTCTCATTTAACTGCCAAAGAAAAGAGGACTGTTAAATTGAGGTCAGTGCAATATGTATTATGGGAAAATGCTTGTTCAAGCGTGGGTTAGATGGGAGATTTTTGAGTGTGTAGACAAGGAACAACAGAGAAAGTTGCTCTCAGCTTTTCACGATCAGGCATGTGGAGGGCACTATTCATCAACGGTTATAGCTCATAAGATACTCCGTGGAGGATACTACTGGCCTTCCTTGTTCAGAGATGCATCCAAGTGGGTGGATAAATGTGAGGCTTGTCAGACCTTTGTGGGAAGACCTAAATTGGCTTCTTTGCCTCTCAAGCCAGTTGTGATTGAGGAACCATTTCAACAGTGGGGTTTGGACTTCATTGGTACACTTAATCCTGCTTCTAGTGCTGGTCACACTCATGTACTAACTGCCACGGACTACTTCACCAAATGGGTGGAAGCTATTCCAGTTAAGAGCACTACTTCTGAAGTGGTATGCAGCTTCATCAAAGAGAACATCTTGGTAAGGTATGGTGTACCTAACAAGATTGTAACAGATAATGCCTCGAATTTCTCTTCAACTGAGATAATGGATTTCTGCTATGGGTATGGCATTTCTTTGGCTCACTCTTCAGATTACTACCCTCAGGGAAATGGGCAAGCAGAATCCACTAACAAAAATCTGGTGACTATTATAAGAAAGTTAGTAAATGAGTCTCAACGAAACTGGCACAAGAAGCTCTATGATGCTCTTTGGGCAGACAGGATTACACCAAAGAGAGCTATTGGAATGTCTCCTTTTCAAGTGGTATATGGAGTAGAAGCTCAATTGCCAGTAACAGTGGAACTGCCAGCCTTGCACCTAATGAAGGCCATTGAAGATACTAGTTTCAGTGATGCTTTGGACAAGAGAATTATGTACCTTCACAAACTGAATGAGGACAGATTGGATGGTTGCTGATAGGATATCTATTCACCAGCAGAAGGTAAAGGTCCTGTTTGATAAGAAAGCTAGGTTCAGATATTTCCAAGTTGGAGACACTGTGCTGTTATGGGACAAAAGACATGAACCTCGTGGCAGCCATGGAAATTTTGATTCCCTGTGGCTCGGACCTTTCAAGATCAGACACTTTGCTGGTGAGAATTCCTTTTATCTTGATTACATGGATGGTTCTTCTCTCCCACTTCCTTATAGTGGGCAGTATCTCAAGTTGTTCAAGTCCTAGGTGATTAGGGAGTCCTTTGTATATTTTGTACAGTGCTTTTGTTTTTCTTTCCTTTTTGTTTTGGTGTGTTGCCCTCTGTATTGATCTGCTTTTTGACTCCGTTGCCCAATGGATAAGGTACTGGTCTGCTTCCCTGAGTTTGTCTAAGTTCTTGCCTTGTCTCATTCCTTGAATTTATGCCAAGTCATCCCCAGAAGGAGCCAGCTGTTGTCCACTCAAAATTCCCTGCTCTGATGAAAGTAAAAATTTCAAAATTTTGAGTTTAAGTGTTTTTTTCTCTAAAGTACCGAAGTCGTGAAATTGAGAAAATCTGTGTTTTGGGTCATTTTGTATGTATTTCGGGCCTGTCGGACATTTTTGTCCCGCGTGTCCCAAGTTCCGAAGTGCGTTCTGTTCCCCGATCGGCCGAAATCCCCGAAGTTGTTCCATTTTCGGGCCCGTCGGAACTTTTCGTCCCAACTGTCCCAAATTGTCAATTGTGCAAGTTGTTCCAATTTCGGCTGAAACACCCGAACCGCGTACTTCACACTTTCGTGTCCCAAATGTCCTAAATCAAATTGTGCAAGTTTTTCCAATTTCGGCCGAAACACCCGAACCGCGTACTTCGCGCGTTTTCGTCCCAAATGTCCCAAACTTCTCTGGACCTATTGTAACATTTTCACCCGAACCGGCCGAGTCGCGTACTCCGGAACTTTTTGTCCCAAATGTCCCAAGTTCAAACGGGCCTTTTGTTCCATTTTCGGCCGAAACACCCGAACCGTGTACTTCGCGCGTTTTCGTCCCAAATGTCCCAAAATGCATTTGTGCGTCTTCTCCCTGTTTCGCCCGAATCGGCCGAGCCGCGTGTTTCGCGCATTCACGTCTCACATGTCCCAAGTGAACCAAGTGCCATTCATACTTAGTTTTTCCCGCTCTACCCGAATATGTTGCTTGTCAAATTGGTAGATATGAATTTAATGCGCATTGATTTCCTTTCTCTCTCCAAAATGGCTATATAACAGGTGGATCCCCTTTTGCATTTTTCGCACTACTTCCATGCTATCCTTGCTCGAACCCTTGCAACCTAATTCCCTGCGCGTGTATCCCTTTTCTCTGTAATTCCTTCCCGAGTTTAGGTTGCAGCTCTGTTGCTATCAATATGAAGATCAAGTTTCAGGGACAGGAACAAATTTCTCCACTTGAGTCTGCCGTTCACAATATTGGGGACAGCGAAGCTCGACATCTTGACTTCAGCGATTTTTGGGCGAGGGTGGCAGATGCAAACCCTACACCAATGGCACAAATGATTCACGATAGCGGTTTGGCTTTTGCTGGAGGTTTCCCGATCTCGGTACAGTGCGCTGATACTGTGCTTTCATGCGGAGCTCACTTCGACCCCGCTTCGAGCGAATTGACCAATATACACGGGGAACTCATCGCCAAACTGGATGCTGCCGCCATTAGCACTGCTCTGAGGATTCCAGAGATGGATAATGCCATAGTCGTTTCCCGGGATCAAGCACAGGCCCTGTTCGACCAAGACAGTGACAAATATAAGGCACGAGTGGCGAAGTCCTGGCTGAAGAACCCTAAGAAAGGAGCTTCTCGCCTAACCAAAACCCTCTTCTGAGTAGATTTCAATGAAGAGTTGTCAGACTTCATAATCTTGCTGGCTCGGGTTATGGGTTTGCCCTCTACCAACGAATTTCACTTCTGGATGTGCCCGCTCATCAGCATGGTGTGCGAAGGAACGCAAAATATCAATTGGGCAGAAATCATAAGCATGAATTTGACAGAGCAGCTGTCCAATGTGCAGCAAACGAAGAAGTTCTACATGACTTCGTACCTGATGTATACCCTGGCAGCGTCACGGAAATGGTTTGGCTTTTCTTACATCGACGCTCACAAAGATGATCCAGTATATGCTTACTGCCCGCAGTTCACCCTGGAGACCAGCAATCGTAATTTCAGAAGGGTCAATGACGCTTTCACCATGTACGTGGTCAGACTGCTCGAAGGTGATACTGCTAGAAGGTTTTCAGATGAAGCCATGAACCTGATATCGCAATATGGTGCTTATTTCATCCAATTCAGGAAATTTTCTTATATCAGGCTTGCTGGCTATGAGAGCACCCCTCTGCGGCTTCCCATGTTCTGCAATGATAAGATGGCTTTGATTGAAGTATGCAGGCAGTTAGACAAACTGCACAGAACCTGCAGGGACAAGAAGATTTCCGGTTTGCACTTTCCCATCTCTTTGGGAAATTACACTTGTAAAACAGCCCTGGACGCACAGAACATAGAGAGAGCCCTGGTACCTATCACCGTTCATTTCTTCAAGCCAAGAACCTGCTTTGACTTGAAGAAGTTTATTGAACAGAACATCAAGATAATCTACCATCATAGGGCAGATACAGAAGACTACTGGGCTGACTGTGTAGATGATTTTGAACCCAGGAGAAGGCATTGTGGCAGGTTCTCCCTGCAATTGATCCAAGAACTCGGCTTGTACCAAGTTCCCGAAGGACTCCAGGATGACAATTCTAATCTATACTCATATGAGTATGACAGTGTGATTAAGAACACCCCCTTGGAGGACTTGGATTGGAACAGGAAAGAAAAAGATGATCTGGCTGAGATCCTTGCTCCAGTCTTAGTCAGGACTAAGGTCTGGTTTGACAAGAAAGTTCGAGAGCTCAGAAGGCACTCAGGAGAATCCTCTTCCAAGGATGTTTCAACGCCAAGAAGAGAAGCATCGGCTCCAAGGTCAGAAACACCAGTGCAAACCCCACCTGCCTCATCAATACAAGGACCTGCAGCTTCCACTCCTTCTTCATCCACTCAAGTGTACCAGAAGAAGCTCAAGGAGGTTAAGAAGGAGCCTGTGGAAAGTGACCCTCAAATAAAGCAGGCAGAGTTGCCTATGGGACCAGAGAACATCATTGTTCTCAGTGAAAGTGAAGAAAGCAAAGTACCAACTCTTGCAAGTGCTCCTGAAGATCCAGCTGATAAAGATAAAGAAATCCAGAGCACTGAGCTTTCAGGTGATGTTGACTCTTCTGCCGCAATTGCCCCAAGTGCCCCACTCACCTCTCAACTCGAGTCAACAGCTGCGCAGACCTTGAGCATCATGAGCTCTCTGTCTCTTGGTCCCCTTGCCCCTCCTGCTGATTCCTCTTCCTCTTTTGCGTGGGTGCAACCTTTGGTTGACAAAAGGAAGAGAAAATTTTCCTCTCGAAGCTCAGGATCAAATTTTGATGTTGTTGTAGCCTTGTTGGGCACCACTCCTTCTCGTGCCAAGAAAGCCATAACTACCTCCAGAATAGTGTCTGATGCTCAAGGTCAGCAATTCCTGGAGATTGCCAAGCCTACAACGGATAAATCAGAGCAGGACTTGCAGGTATCTGACTTAGAGCTCTCGAGAATCCTAATGGGAGAGTCTACCCCTGAAGGTGAAATTCACAACCTCCAGGAAATAGTCACAAGAGTCATTGGGAGGGTAGAGAAAGGGCAACAAACTATTGAACAGTTGGAAGAACAGGCCCAAGTTCTCACAGGTTTCATCAAGTCTCTTTTGTCTAAGGACAAAATTTTGGACCCTACCCCATTGACTACTCTCCCACCTCCTGTAATTCTAAGCCAAGATGAAGTGCAGAGTATCAAAGATATGCACAAGTATTCTGTCTATGGCAGAGCTATTGAAGCCCTGGTGGATGACATGCTTGTTGCTGGGTTAAACTTCATCGATGAAGCTTTCAAACTCCACGAAAAGGTGAGCAATGTGAAACAGAAGCTCTCCTCCACTATCAATATCATGGATAAAGAGCTCAAAATCTGGAGCAGTTGCATAGTAGACCTCTTCCTTATGGGATAGACAGATGAGTATATCTTACTTGCAAATAAAGTCTTTGATGATGCAAAGGATAATCTGTCAAAGTCCTGTGTCTACAGCGTGGAGTGGAAGATCAGAGTCCTGGAGGAGGCTTTGGGAGAACTGAAGAACAATTGGCAGAAGGGCGAAGCTTTCAAGACGCTGGTTGTCTCTGCTTTCAAAGATATACACTACCATCTTCAAGATGAAACTTCTGGTGTACCCCTTTCCTTGGAAGAAATTAAAGCTCAATTCAGAGCTTTTGTCAAAGATAATCTGTTCAAGGAAAGTTCCATCTCCAAGGATAAAATGAAGGAGATTTGCTCTCTTCAATCTGCCATTGAAGAAGCAAATAAAGATTATCATACTCATGTCGAGTTTGATAAAGAGATGGAGAAGTGTCTGGGATTTTGGACTCAGTCTACGACTAACACATCAGTCCCTCGTGGCAGAGATATAGCTGAGGCGTTAAAGAAATTCAGGCAGCAGATTTTGAAGTCAGTGGGTCCCTCTCAGTAACTGTCCACCTGTCTTCTTCTCCTTATTCTTTTCTCTTCTTCCCTTTCTTTTTCCGTTTTCTTTGTAAAAGGTTGAGGTATTGCGGTTGGCATTCCTTAACTATTCTTGGTTAAAAGAAGCGGTTACGAAGAGTAACTGATTTGTAAGTTATATAATGGCATTTCTACGCCATTCTGAAGGAGGAATAACTTGGCATATTTTCTGAAAGTGTAAATAGATTATAAAGAAATCAATACAGAAGGACTTTTCCATTCTTTGTCTATCTAATCTCTGTTATTCCTAAGCTTTCATTTATTTTCTTTGTGAAGATCATTTGTCTCAAGTTCTTTAGTCTTACCGATTGCATACTCTTCAACTTTGCAAGCACGGTGATCTTGTATAACCAAGAAGGAACTTTGTTTCCTTGATTAATGAATCTGTGTTATGTTAAGAAACTTTGTGTTCTAAGCAGATGTTATTTACAGAACTTTGTTTCTTTAAATTCCATCTTATTTATTCGATACAAATGATCTTGTTTCAATTCACTGTGACTTTCGCATACATAAAGAATTACTCTGATATCTATAATTCTGCATGTTGCCTTTCTGCTCTTTCCCATACTCTCATTTCCTCAGTCCTTTTGTAATTGATGATCTTCATAGAAAACACTTTCGTGATATCCAAGTTTAACCAACAAATCATGTCTTGTACATTTGTAAATAAGTTCGTTTCTGAATAAGGGAACCTCTCCCATTAAAGAGGAGGGACTTCTTGTCCCCTGACTGTTGCTCTTCGTAAAGTCCTATCTGACGACCAACAAACATGTACTCCAAATCACCCGAAGTGGATATGTTCTCCTCTCCCGGAATGTTTTCTCAAACACAGGGGCTTCCTTATGCCCCTGTCAACACGTATGTTACGCCATATCAACAACCCGTTCCAACACTACTTCCTCAACAGGCACCATCAATGGTCGAAACATATGCAATAGGGACTTACTCAGAATATTTGAAAGAGCCCTTAGATTTCACTATACGAAGTGTCATGCTTCCAAGACCTCTTTCTGATTTACCCAAGTACAAAGGCAAGCGAGATCCAAACGTGCATATCAAAACTTACGCTACAGCTATACGTGAATTACTCCCTTGGGATGGGGTTGTTGCTAAAATATTCCCCAAAACTTTGGAAGGCATTGCTCTTGACTGGTATTATAGAATACCTGAAGCCTCCATCTATTCATTTAAACAGCTCATATCAAAATTCATTAAGGCATTTGACATGAACAAACTATTGAGAACAGGAATCAGGGAATTCTTGCACATCAAACAAGAACACAACGAATCTGTCGCCCATTTCATCTAGAGGTGAAGAACAGTTCTTTATTCTTCAGCAAGTGCTCCGAACATGGATCAGATGGAACTATGTGATTTATTCCTTCATTCTCTCAGCAAATAGGTGAAGGAAGAAGTCCAGAAGTTCCCACTAAAAACTTATGATGAAGTACTTGAGAGCGCTCTTCGAATAGAACAAGCAGCGATAGATAGTGGTCGTAAGACATATGGAGAAAATGGGAGGTTAATCACCTCCAGCCAGAACACTACAAATTATCCCGCTACCACAAATGTTAACCAAGGACCCAAAATCCTTAACAAAAATCGGGGTGTAACAATGGATGGAGTAACCGACCAGCCCAAGAAGGTAAATATCGTCAATACTCCATCACAAACAAACAACCAACGAAACAACAACTTTACCCCGACAATCAATACAGTGGATTTTAACCATCCACAACAACAACAAAAACAACAAAAATGGTGAAATCCCATACAAGGGCCAAGCCAAAACTCATTTGGTTATCAAAACCAAAGCCAGAAACAACAAATGCAAAATTTTAATCCTAATAGGCAACAGTTTGATTAGAATTTTAGGCCACAATATACACCAAACCAACAAAACAGGAATTACAATCCCAATTCTTATTGTGGTTTCCACAAAATTCGGGGTCATGATACCAGAACGTGTCGTGACTACAATAAATTCATACAACGTTTACCAGAAGAACAAAGATAGTTCTTCACAGATTTATTTTTGGCAAATCCCGTATCATCACCACCAAATACGCTCGTAGGGGCAATTTCCCCCATAATGCTCCTCTCAAGATCTTTAATGATCCACTCCCAAATCATGATAGGAATAGGCTGAATCCAACTGGAACAAACAAAAGTGCAATGACAGGAAACAATGATCATGAAGCCTCGACTTCACTAAATCCATCAGTTGCACCACAGTTAGGAAGTCAACTGAGACCCAAGATAGTCAGTTTGGTAGAATTAGACGTTGAACTACCTATCGAAGCTATAACAAGAACACGAGAATATTTCTTTCAACCAAACCCGAGTCATCTGCTAGAAATAGATAAGAGTCAACAAATAGTAGAAAAACCCATAGGTGCCTATGATTTAATTAGTGACCTAACAAAGACCTTCTCGCACATTTCATTTTTGGATTTACTAAAGAACTCTCCTCCTCACAGAGCTTCTCTTTTAGAAGCATTAGGTCTAGGTCATCTAATTAACATCACTCCACCTCCTGAAACACAAGTAAATCACGTATATTTTGATATCCACCCTCCGGGGCAGCTGGACAAGGATGTCGAATTCATATTTGAAATAAGTAAAATGCCCATAGATGTTGAGATCGCACGCCGAGGTGATCCAGCCTTACACTTACAAGTATGGGTTTATAATAACTATGTGAAGCGGGCAATGGTTGACGATGGGGCCGCAGTTAACATAGTCCCTTTCTCTTTTCTTCAAAAGGTAGGGTATGGAGAAACAAACTGTTCAACCACTCGAAATACTTTGAGAGGGTATGATAGCCTTAAAGCTAGTTCGATAGGAACTATAACACTGCCGGTCACCTTAAGACCCAAAACAATCCTGACTGAGTTTTATATTATAGATCGGGAAACTAATTATAATATGATACTCGGCCGACCATGGATACACCGAATGAAGGCAATCCCTTCTACTTTATTTCAAGAAGTAAGATTCTTGCATCTAGGAAAGGTATTTGTAGCCAAAGGTGATCCAAAACCTATCGATTTACACCTAGCTGATTTAAAGAAAAGACCGGGTGTGCACTCAGAATTTGAACTTCCAACAAACCAACTCAATAAACCCACTGACCCAAAACAAGAGGAGAAGCTGGTACCTACAACGGATCTTGAAACTATCAGCATAGCCAAAATAACCCCGACCCCCAACGATAAAGCTAAAGAAACGGTATCATTAGAGACTACTACAAAAATCGTTGAGTTAATAGAATAAGATTTACCAATGTTCTTACCATTTGATTCAGTAGGCATAGGATATTCCCTAGGGGTTGGTTCTCTTCCAGCAGAGGACATCTGTATGGTAGAAGTAGAGTGCGCAAACGCAGCAGATGCCCCAACATCTATACTCCCAACTAAGTATTGGAATCTCCATTTCGATGGAGCTAAATGCCGTTATGGAGCGGAAGTAGGTATAATTCTTACTTCACCCGAAGAGAAAGTCATGCCATTTGCCTTTAAACTAAACTTCCAATGCACAAAAAACAGTGCTAAGTATGAAGCCCTCCTCCTTGGCCTCACCTTAGCCAAGAGAATTGGTGTTGATAACATTAGAGTCTTAGGAGACTCACAATTAGTGGCAAACCAAGTTTCAGAGGTATATGAAACTAAAGTCGAACACTTGCATCTTTACAAAAATGCCGTATTAGATTTAAGCAAGGCATTTAACTTCATATCCATTGAAGCAATCCCGCGAGAGAAAAATCTTCTCGCCGATTCGATAGCAACTTCAGCATCACGTTTTACTCCAAGCAATGAGTTAGAAGATACCCATTTCACGATCTCCATTTGTGATGAACCATTGATAAAAACAATGACAAATTCCCTTTCAAGCGGAAGTGAATCTACTGTCCTAGACCGTATTGATAGTGATGCGGCTACTTTGGATTATTTAAACACCTATGCAGCATTACATCTCTCCTATCATATGCTAGATTTATCCTTAATTCCACATTCGTCTTCTTACTTCGGAAATCCCGTGATGGATCATCCCTCACAAATGGAACCTAGTGTATACGTGGTAGAAAATGGAGATGATTTGGATTTACCTCCAACACCACCTAGTTCGAAGAGGGTAACGCCTCTTTGATCGAAGAAACAATCGATGTCAACATCAGGACAGATGACGAACCAAAAATCTTGAAATTAGGATCATCCTTAACCCCAAAAGAAGTGGAAGTACATACGTGGATCCTCAAAGAACATCAGAAAGCGTTTGCATTTAATTATAAAGAAATGATAGGAGTTGCACCCCACATTGGGGTGCACAACCTCGTCACTAAATCAGATGCAAAGCCAGTTAAGCAAAAATCAAGACCTATGAAACCCAAAGTAGCTCTCATAGTAAAGGAAGAGATAATAAAACTCCTTCAGGTAGGATTCATCAAGCCAGTTGACTACTCACAATATGTATCTAACATCGTTCCCATTCTCAAGAAGAATGGAAAGATACACATCTGCATAGATTTTCGAGACATCAACAAAGCATTTCCTAAAGACAACTTCCCGTTGCCATCTATTGATGTCATTGTTGATGCAACAGCTGGGTTTGAGATTTTGTCTCTCATGGATGGATTCTCAGGATACAATCAAATCAGAATATCTGAGCAAGATCAAGCTAAAACTACGTTTATAACTCCTTGGGGAACCTATTGCTATGCTTTTATGCCATTCGGTCTCAAAAACGTTGATGCTACATACCAGCGGGCTATGACATACATATTTCACGATCTAATTCATAAAATCATGGAATCTTATGTAGATGACTTATTGGCTAAAGCCAAGAAGCGTTGTGACCATCCCGAAGTACTCCGCGTCATTCTTTCACGTCTAATAGAATACGGAGTCACACTAAACCCACAAAAATGCGTTTTTGGCGTAACATGAGGGAAGCTCCTAGGTTATATCATATCGTCACAAGGGATAGATGTTGACCCAACCAAAATTCGGGCTGTCCTCGAAATGGTTCCACCTTCAGATGAATCTGGAATCAGGTCATTTCTCGGAAAGCTGGGTGCAATCCGAAGATTCATCCCAGACTTAAGCTTTGCCATTCATCCAATCAACAATTTACTCAAGAAATACTATAGCATTGATTGGACCAAAGACTATAATGAAGCCTTTGAAGTAGTTAAGCGTTTCCTATTATCGCCACCTACACTAGTTCCACCTAAGTTAGATTGCCCATTAATTCTATATTCACGAGCTACCGGTGTCTCGTTGGCCTATATGTTGGCCCAAGAAGACGATGACAAGAAGGAATGCGTGATTTATTTCATCAGCCGAACACTACTCGACTATGAAACACGCTATACACAGGAAGAACGAGAATGCCTTGCCATATTCTTTGCTACTAAACGCCTAAGACATTATATGTTGAATCAAGAAACGAGGGTCATGGTAAAAACAGACCATTTACAAACTTTCCTCACACAAGGGTCCTTGTCTAAAAAGGCTGGACGTTTTATAACCTTAATGGGAGAATTTGAATTAACGTTTGTAAATCAGAAGTCAGTTAAGGGACAAATCATTGTGGATTGGTTAGCTGACAACCCATTAGACGGAGGCAATTTAGTAGATTTAGAATTTCCAGATGAGTGCGTATACTACATCGAAGCCCGACCCTCTATCTCTGAGTGTCTTTGGTACACGGATATCATTAATTATATCATGGACCATACGTACCCAGAAGGAGTTACACCGCAACAAAGAAGGAAGTTACGCATAATCGTATCTAAATATGTCATTATAGAGCAGGTGCTCTATTGGAAAGCATTCGATGGAATGCTCCTAAGATGTGTCGACACGGAAGAATCCAAGAAGATTCTCTATGAATCTTACAGTGGAATATGTGGAGGCCACTTCGGTGGCCATGCCACCGCTCGAAAAATACACCGAATGGGCTATTTCTGGCCCACTCTAGAACACGACGCAATAGAGTTTGTACGCAGGTGTCGTAAGTGCCAAGAATTCTCCCATGAGATCCACATGCCGGCACAAGCCCTACAACCAATCGCTACTCCATGGCCCTTTTCTACATGGGGTCTAGACTTAATAGGGAAATTATCTCCCTCATCCACAGATGGCCATAATTTTATAATCACGACAACTGAATATTTTACCAAATGGGTGGAGGCCATGCCTCTTACTACTGTACCTGGTTCTATGATCGCCAAGTTCATTTTGAACCAAATCATTTGTAGGTACGGTATCCCGCAAATCATTATCTCTGTTAATGGAACTTATTTTTAAAATGAAGAGGTTCGCGAACTATGCAATAAATTTAAGATAAGCCATCATACGGCTTCCTTGTATTATCCCCAAGCCAACAGACAGGCTGAAGCGACAAATAAAATGCTAAAAGCCATTCTCCTTAAAACGGTAAAAGAAAACAAACGAGATTGGCATTTAAAATTATATCTGGCCTTATGGGCCCACCGAACCTCGATAAGAACACCAACGGGAGCCACTCCTTTCTCATTAGTATTCGGGGTAGAGGCAGTTCTCCCACTCGAGGTTAAAATACCCAGTCTCTGCATTTCATTACATCTTTCCCAACTAGAAAGCTTAGATGAAACTAGGTTAGATGCTGAACAGCAGCATAGAGTCTAAGCTGACCGGATGTGTCGGCAGTACAACAAGAAGGTCTATGAATGCGACATATACGAAGGTGATCTAGTTCTAAGGCTGGACAGCCGGATCGACAAGAAGACCGGCGAAGGAAGAAAATTCCGGCCCAAATGGTTGGGCCCATACCAAGTCATGAAGGACTACGGAAATGGTGCTTACCTCTTATGTCCACTAGAAGGTGAAGAATTTGGTGAAACAGTCAATTCCCTGCACCTCAAGCGGTTCTACACATAAACAACTAGCACTACTTGTATAATTATCTACATTGCATCTTCATATAGATTGAGATCATTTTGTCCACTTGTTTCTTACATAAATCGTGATCAAGGAATCTATTCTCAAAGCAATTCATTACAAACTCATGATGTTGTTAGCATAAAACTCTTTAATCATACCTCTCCATCTTCATATATCATCGAATCATCTCAGAATCTTTTATCAAATAAAATCAGACACGACAAAGTCTTAATGGTAACCATACCAAGATCTGTAAGTTTATCCTCGCTTTGATTTCTTCTTAGGACAGGTGTCTTGCCTATGGTCTCTTCTAGAAGCTTCATGGTGTCACATCTATTCCACATACATATCTCTTTGGAAATAAGCACATACTGATATTTTACTCAAATAAACAAATCAAACGTTGATCAAACAGAAAATTTTAATTTTACACATTTCCTTGCCCTACCAACCTCCGGTGATGAGCTTGCGTCTCTTACTAGTGACGTAGGGTTGGGAAAGGATGGAAATGCCCTTACTCGCCTATACCTTGCCCACGGTGATAAACCCATGCTTCTTACTAGTAGCATGGGGCAAAGTGTAGGGGGTCTTCTTGACAAATAAGTACAAACGATCATACGCAAACAATTCAAACTCTGAAACTTTGAGTCAAAAACAAATGAATCAGATGTGCAAAATCCCAAATGAACTAAAATCCTAAAAACCCATATTTTGTCTACTATGTGGCCATCTACGGGTCTAAGTCTGGATAAACTACAAAGCAAGTTGCATTCTAAACTATGAAGTCATTCGGGTAGAGTAAGCTTGTAGCTTCCAATTTGGTTCCGCCAAAGCTTTGTCTGTCTTTCATCACTATCATTTCACCACATTTCATGACTTGCGCCCTTCTTGGCTCTTGGTGATGAGCCCTTGCATCTTACTAGTTGTGTGGAGTTAGGAATGGGGCAAATTAATCTATTCATCGTACTAGTTACATTCATCACTCTGCAAAACAAACATGAGGTATCCAAATTTCTCATAGAAGCTAAAATTCAAAATCACAATATATCTACATTATCATGTATCAGCATCATGAAACACAAAAAGAAAGTAAACATTAACATCATTTGTTCTCCATTGCATACATTCTAAAAACATATAAACATACATCGTGGTATACACAAGGAAACTGAAACTAAAAGGGAAAACATGAGTGACAAGCTTTTGATCCAAAAACGAATGCATATATATAAATAATCAATGTTTATATACAATGTCATCATGCACTAGGCATGGTCAAAATGCTCAAAGAGCCCGTGATATACAAAAGAATATATAGTACAAAATACACAAGAGCCAAGTGGCCTCTCAACCCCTACGCGACCCCTCCGAAGATGCATGCCCTCACCTAGGACTCTGGCTACGCCGACGCTCTGAATGTACGGAGGGCTCAGGGTCCTGAGGAGCGGCCGCAGTCTCACCACGAGAATGGCTCCTCATAAGGCACTCAGCCGTCCTATAGCCCGCTAACTCTATCCGGAGGGTTGAAACCATCCTAGCCACGTGCCAAATGGGAGCAAAGACATCGGTATGTCTACCGGCTGCTAAGGGCTCCCCGGCATCTACGAACAACTCCGCGCGGGTCCTATCCATGGGGATCATACGGGAATCAGTACATACCCTGTGGACCAGATCCCGCCACTCATCAACAGTCTCTGCAGACAAAGGAGAAAAACAAATTAGAAACCAAGAAAGAGGCTAAAGGATACAAAAATAGTAACTAAGGAGAGCCTACAAATAAACACTAAAAGGGAGAAAGGGTAACTTACTTGGATCACCAGGCCTCCAGGATGGGTCACTGGGGCCAGCACCTGCTGTGGATGCTACTGCCGACTGAGGGGCTGATCCTGTGGCAGGAGCAACATGTTTCCCTGCAACGGACTCATCCTCTCCACCATGGCCCTAGGAGAGTGGCTCCTCTAAAACCAGAGTCACCCTCTCTGCGCTCTGCTCAACCCTCTCTGCTTGCATAATGTCCTGAGTGTCATACAACTCAGGATCACTGTCATCAGTCTCCTCCTCTGATCCTCCCTCTGTGAGCTCCTCAGAATCGAAGTCAATATCTATGGGATCATCGCTACTATGAGAAGGACAAGCAGAAATCTGAAGCAAAGGTGCCTGAGGCGCACCGGCTCTCCCTCTAGCGCGAACTATCCTCCTGGATGCAATGTGAATACCAGGAGTGACCACTGTCCAACCTCAGCCTCTAGGCCCCCCTCTGGCCTCACGAACTGATCTGTAAACTATCACCACTAGGAGAAGCATGCCCATATATGGAAGGCCAAAATGCTGAGGAACCCGACCAAAAGGGTGCACCTCCACTCGTCCCACTCGGTCAATGAGCTTCCCTGTGGTGGAGCAGGAGATTAGGGTAAGAGTCTCCTCGCCCCATATACCGGCCATAAGCTGGTACGGTGTCGCCTCCATGTCCGCAGTAGTAAGGGAGGCAACTGGCTGATGAGGTGCTTTGAGCACCGACATGTCCGTCCATCTGGCTGCCCTCACAGCCCCAGGATCTGGCACCTCCACACCCCTGCCATAAGGGATAAAATGCTCATACACCCAACTCATGACTAGAGTTGGGTGGCTCAATGACTATCCCTGTAAACGGAACACCCTATATAGATCATGGTAGGTGGTCCCCAGAATTTCTGCACCCCAGGCATATATCCGGTTGTGCCCCTCTATCTGTATAATGATGGGGGCCCAGCAATATAACAATGTGTCCCCTCCCTTGTCCCCAATCAATCTCGAGGCAAGGATCCCCATGATGGCCTGTCAAAATATGGGGATAGGCAAAGAAGGAATGGATCGAACTCTCACTCCCTTCTTCGACCTTGTGGAGATGGCTGCATCTCCCATATAAGCTGCCCACTGTGCAATCTGTGCCCGTGAGCCTGCTATCTCTAATGTAAGTCGTCTCCCAATGATCGGGACCCCCAGAATGCGGTAGACATCCTCTAATGTGATGGTCCACTCACCACGGACCCCTAGTAGTTAGAAGGTGTTCCAATCTACATCCCAGTAAGAAAATAAGTCACAAAGGATGTGACTAGATGGTGCAACATGGGGCACGCGTGATATGCACATTATACCAGCCCTCTGAAGTGTGTCCTCCTCGTCCTGCGAGAGGGCATCCAGTACCCCTGAGAGCCAATCACACACTCTCTCTCTCTGCTCCATCTAATATACTCCTCTCCTCGCATGCATACACCCCAAAACACACAAAATAGATCAAGTTAGCATCCAGGAAATACTAAGAAAGTCATAAAAACACGTAGAAAGGCTAAGAACACAAATGCAATCTCAAAAATAAGTTCCTTTTGCATTCTGTTCAAAACAGCCGCCCTGAGCAGGGAGGCGATTTTGTAACCGCCACCTTAAGGCGGCGGTCGTGTAACCACCGCCCTGAACAGGGAGGCGGTCATGTAACCGCCGCCCTGGCCAAGGCGGCGGTCGTGGTCTTGAAACCCACATGGATTTTTAATCTAAAAAATCCTAGAACATGCAAAAAATGACCATTTAACCTAAAAAATGGAGACTACCCAGTAGGTGCCCCCCCCTAGATGGACCTTTTAACACTAGTATTTTCAAAAAATGACCCCCCATTACAACAAATTTTAGTATTTCAAATTTAAGGGGGAAAACACAAAATTGAAGAAGAAACCAACTTGTGATCTAGCGGGGCGGTGTTCCACACATAGAGGCATGATCACGATCTCGCTGCAGACGTTTTGACTCTACTCATGCAAGAAACCGTCACCGTGGGTCCCAGAGCTCAAAAACAATCAAATCAACTCGCGCAAATAATAAGAAAATGGACCCACTTTCATATATATAGCACTCTATTTCATTTTGAAATGATTTTTCACAGGTTTGGAGTGCTGATGGAGGTAAGTTCCTATCCCCCACACGAATGGTACGTTCTCATTCCCTGTTTTCTTAGCATTTATTTTTCGAACTATTGTATCTATCTGCACTTGAGTTCTCTTTCATTTTGTAGGTAGCAGGAATTTGGATGGCGTCTTTTCAACACACAGACGTGTAAGGTATAACTTCTAAACTTCCCATTTCGGGGCTGCCATACTCGGACCCACCGTTTTATGCCTCTTCATGGCTAAACGCTTCTCCGAGGGGGGCAATATGTACGTACCCAAATTGTAAGGTACTGTACTACCAGAACAACGTGACAAGTTCCCCAATGATGATACAAGTCTCCCCGCAAGGTGTTAGGGATCCGAAAATCCCTCGGACTATGTGTTAACATCCGCATGCCCCGCTTAGCCCCACGTCCTTTGTTTTCCCCTTTTTTCCTCTTTTCTTGGCCTTTTTCCCTTCAGTTACGAAACCGCTGCCCTACCTAGGTGGCGGTCTCGTGACCGCCACCCTGATCAGGGCGGCGGTCCTGTAACTGCCGCCCTGCTCAGAGCAGTGGTCCTGCATGCATTTTCAAGAAAGTGCTTTGACGTGACTCACGTAAAAATATCACGTTTCACCATCTTTTCTTTGCCGACTTGGGCTTGCATTTATGTTTTTGGTCCCCTTGAATAGTGTTTGGCCATTGTTATGGTTTTTAGAGTTCAGTTTGGTTTTGATCTTGGGTGAATGAAAACTATAAATAAATGGTTTGTGCACAAGCAAATGTTCTGGCCCCTCATTCACTTTCAAGCTCTCATTTTCAATAGTTCAGTCTTTTGTTCTGTTTAGAGCCATAGTTTTAATTCCTTGCATGCTCATTTAGCATTGTCCATCTGTTGGTAAGCCACATATCCAGCTTGTGCAAACAGTGTTGTTGTTTTATCCATTCCATTGGAGTAGAATAGCTTAGGAAGCCATTAAAGTTATAGGTTTTTCTCTTCAAACAGGATAGTTTCAAGTTCTGGTCGCTTTATGTTGCATGACTCACAATAAAATCCCGCTAGGAATGGCATAAGCCAAGCTCTATACTCTTGCGCTATCCCTCTCCTACTCGCATTTTCGGTCTGCATTCTGAGCTGTCCTTGTCCCAATATTTATTTCTATCAATGCTAGCATTACACGCTTTTCTGGATCCACGGGAATATAAATAACGAGGAGATCACACTGAGGGGACAAGATCATATACACCATCGGATTCGCCACTGTTCTGCGGAATCCAGGTTCTAGCTTTCTAAGTTTTAGTTAGAATCATATCAAATAGAGTAGTTAATTTCTTTATTTTAGTAAAATTCTATTCTCAATATTGCCCAGGGAAGCTGTGGGGATTGATATTTTCTGAGAAACTATGATCACTCCTCACTTCTGAGGTAGGATCAAGAATCTTGCAAATAGATTAGATAAGCTATTGTTTAGATAGATCTACAAAATCACAAA
>CM034155.1:424359634-424374924 GCA_019776745.2 Taxus chinensis | reverse complement strand
GAGATGAAAAACAAAGAGATTTTTTTTGTTAATGAGGTTGTTACTTTGTGCACATGTATCAACAAACTTACATACTAGTTAGTGTAAAAAAAAGGTGTCATTTGCAAGCTGCATAGCCATTTAGTAGAAGACATTGCTATGTCCTTCTTATCTCTTAGTTTTATTCTTTGGATAAGATGTTTTGCATGCATGAAATAGTAATATTAGTACAACAAAAGGTATAACAATGTATAATTTATTTGTACAAGATGAATTTATAAAATAAATTAGAATTTGAAAAAATAATATTTACAAAAGAGGTGAGGTCTTGTCGATCGGTGCCACCAATGTATACTATGGCCTTTTCTAGAGTCATTCCCTATGATTTTTTAATCATTAATGGCCATGCCATTTTAGTGGGATTTTCTTACAATTATTGATTTGATTAGAGAGATAGGTAAGTGAGTCAAGTTTTCTGTATCCAAGGAATGTGGGGCAGAAATAGAGGAGAGAGAATAGAGATTTGTTATCTCTTATTATTCTATCTTATTCAAGAAGCGGATACAATATTTATAGGAAGGATAGCTAGCAATACTCTCCACAATGTAAGGGGAGATTATTATCTACGAGAGAATAATGGAATAAACAAGAAACAAACTCTCCTAATTATATAAAATAAATCCTACATATCTTTATGCTAACATTTCCCCCCTCATTACATTATTCTTGCAAATGTGACCCTTGAAAAATTCAAATTTCACTTTTCCAAAAGATTTTGTGAGAATGTCACCAACTTGTGCTTCTGTAGGACAATATTGTAGCTGAATGTGATGGTTCAAGACATCCTCTCAAATGAAATAAAAATAAATCTCGATATGCTTTGTTCGTTCATGAAAAACTAGATTCTACACGAGCTTAAACACACTCTGGTTATCACAATAGAGAATAGGTGACTATTTTTCAAGAATTCCCAGGTCATCCAAAATGTGATGTAACCATATCATCTCAAACAAAGCTCCGCATGCAGCATGATACTCTACCTCTGTGGATGAGAGAGAAACAACATTTTCCATCTTTCTTATCCAGTAGATAGGTCCATATCCGAGATGAAATATGTATCATGTAGTTGACTTTCTGTCATCAATAGATCTGACGTGGTCCAAGTCAACGTATCCCTATGAGAAGAATTGACCATTCTTCTAATATTCCAGACCATAATCAATTGTACCTCAGACATACCTCAAAACATGCTTTGCTACATTCTAATGAAATTTCTTTGGTTCCTACATGAATCTGGAAAGATAGATAAAATCATATCGTAAATCTGGGTTGGTATATGTCAAGTAGATGATTCCTCTGGAAAATTACCTATAGAGTGTAGCATCTACTTGAGGTGAATCTCAGAATCTTGAAATTTGTAAGCCTTTTTCCATGGGAGTGGATATAGGTTTATAATCAGACATTCTATACTTTTCCAGGAGTGTCTTAGTGTACTTTATCTGGGAGACAAAAATGTGATGCTCCTTTTTCCATATTTCCAAGCCAAGATAGTAATGTAGTAGCCCCAAATTTTTCATGTCAAAGGTTCTTTTGAGATCGTTGTTCTTAATAAAAACCTGATCTTCTAAACTGTCAGTGACCACAAGATCATATACATACACAAGAAGAATGAAAATTTCTTTTCCTAGCTTCTTTATATAAAAATTTGAATCTGAGGGGCTACAAGTGAACCCATACTACAAAAGGTGATCATCGATCTTGATATTCCATGCCCTTGGAGCTTGTTTCAATTCATACAATGATTTGATGAGATGACATACCTTCTTAGGATGATCTTCATCAAAAAAAAACTTCAGGTTGGGTCATGTACACTTCTTCTTTAAGATCACCATTTAGGAAAGCACTCTTGACATCCATCTGCTAAAGTCTCCATCCTTTCTGTGTTATCAGTGCGTAAACAAATCTAATGGTCTTGATCTTTGCAATGGGTGCAAAGGTTTCTTCATAGTTGATGCCCTCTTTTTTAGCATATCCTTTTGCTACAAGATGTGCTTTATTTTTTTTTATGGATCTGTCTGCCTTATATTTTTTCTTGAAAACCCATTTGTAGCCTATGGGTTTCTTTCTCTTAGGCATATCGACATGTTACCATGTCTGATTTTTAATAATTGAGTCATATTATGTATCCATGGCTTCCTTCCACTGAGGTTCACTGAGTTCTTTACAAAAAATTTCTTTCTCAGAGCTATTAATCATTGAAATCATGAGTGCAAAGTTTACCTCATTTCTTGTTTGCCTCCTTGTTTTGAATCATGATGATGTATCTAGGAATTGTTGTAAATTTAAGTCCTTGATGGCACTTTGTACCCACTTTGGATGAGAAATTGGATACTTTTGAGAATATATGTGTTTTTTCCATGTGGATTAATGTGGAGTAATATTCTCAAGTTCTCCAAGTTCAAAAAATATCTCTCCTGGAAGCATTTCTTTTCTTTGAGTTTTCTCCTCTGACTGATCATCTGATTCAGAGACTAGTTGGTGAGAGGTGGTTGGTAATGGTTCTTCTGTTGTCACTACAGAGTCAAAGGATGAATCCTCACAAACTATGTTCCGACTCTCACATATTTTCTTTGTCTCAGGATCTATGAGATGATATGTCGTCAAGGTAGTGTTGTAGCCATGTAGGATACATGGAAGTGTCTTTGGCTCAACCTTATTTCTCTTCAGAGATGGGACATGAATCTATGTTGTGCAACCAAATACTTGCAAATGAGAAATTGATGGCTTTATACCACTCCATAGCTCTTCTATAGTTTTATTTCGTAGAATCTTTGTCAGCGCCCTGTTGAAAAGATATACAACTATCTGTACTACTTTAGCCCAATAATGTAACTCTAGATTTGTTGTTGCTAGCATGCAGTGAGCCATCTCCATCATTGTGTGATTATGACACTCAACAATGCCCTTTTTTTGAGGTGTGTAGGGAGAAGTTAGGTTCTTCTTAAAACCTTGTGTGTTCAGGAATGCAAATAACGTATTTGATGTGAATTCCCCCCCCCCTTGATCTGAGTGAAGTAGAATAAGTGGTTGTCTAATATATTTCACAACACGATGATAGAAGTTATGGAAATGTTGAAGAGCGTCACTTTTCTTCTTTAGGAAAAACACCCACATCTTGTTAGAGTGGTCATCCACAAACAGTTGGAAGTACTTGTATCTTGAAAATGAAGCAGGTAGAGGGAAATTTAGATTGGTATGAACTATCTCCAGATTCTTCTTGGCATGGAAGGTGCTTTCCTGAAATGGATGCTTGTGTTGTTTTCCTACAAGATAACCAGGGAACAGAGCAAAGGAATTGGAAAATTTGGGTATTAGATGAACCATTTATTTTCAACTCATATGATGCAATGAACTACCAAACAAGTGTCCATATCTGAAATGCCAGAGTGCAGTAGATTGTACTATTGATGTAGATAAATCTATTGTTAATGCAAAATCACAACACCCCCGAATGGCCTCATATCTAAGTGGGGAATTCGGTGTGATTTCACAACATGGGATAATCTCTCAAGCTGTGGCACTTGCGGACTTGAGATGGCCCTTCGAAGAAATTAGACTTCTTCTTCCTCAACTACCTACCACAAGCTACTCTAGTGCAGGAAAAATCTATCTAATCCTAATCTTACCTTCCAAGGAGACAGGGAGAGAGAGAAATACATAAAACAAATCCTACACTAAGGGATGATACACCAAAAATGAAATTGGCTGATCACAATCTCATATGATTGAAATGGAAAGAGGTGAGAAATGGAGAGGATGGACAGATGCATCACAGACCAAAGATAAATGTCACACAGAACACCACTTTAAACCCATTAAACACAACTCCCAAAAATTGTGATAGACATCAGAAGTATGCACAATATACCTTGCAATAATGAGAGAAAATAAGAGACAATAAAATAAGAAAAGGATAAAAAAAATGCATCACAAAATAGAATTTATTTCTCCAAGAGTTCACACAATACATCATCAGTGGGAAAGAGGAAAGAAAATTCCATTACAAATCCAAGAGAGGAGGCTTAGACTCCACATTCTACCCTAAGGAAAAAAGATAGACGTGGGTAGGAGAGAAACAATGACCAACCCTCGAAATATTTCCCTCCTTTACAATATATATAAGAATGAGAGAAGGAGAGAGGGAAAAATTTGAATATTTCGTCAACCACCCTGGCAAGAGCATTGAATTCTACTTGCAATAATGATGGGATTTACTGCATGACCCATGCCTCCATTTTTTGTTCCTTTCTTGGAAAAAAGGAGGCCCATTCTTTACCATGGCGGTAGGTGGGAGACTTGACAGCCTCAAAATGGAAAACTGAAACATAATGGTGGTGGGTGATAATCTGGCACCGAGAGCTTTCCAAAATGTCCTCTCCCACTCAATTATGAGCTTCCAGTTGAAATATATGGCCATCCGAAGGCGCTTTAGGTTTGGGGTCTATTTGAACAAGGTCCTCGTGGCAACCCCATGCATTTTGAATATTCAGTCCCTTAACTTTTGAAATTATGTCGAAGAGACACGTGGCATTGCCCACAGGTTAGTACTATCTCCTTCGTCTTCTATATAAGCCCCTTTTATTGATGGAGTCACAGTACCTAATTGAAGACACGTGGAGGCTTTGTGCTCATTTGGAAACTACCCCCAAATTTTACCTTTGAATTTGCATGAATGAGGCACGTGGCGAGCTGACGCATGTTTGGGGACCGTCTCTAGATTTTAACTTTGAAAATGTTTCGAGATGATGTGTGGAGGCTTCCTTCAACCAATCTCGAGCTTGGAAGTTTCAACGACTGATGTTACCTTTTTAGAATCTAACTAGATGGCATGTTGGTGCTCATTTGAGGACTTCCTTTTGGGTCGTGCCTTTTGAAGTAGTGCCAATGAGACACATCGAGGCTTCTGCTGCCCTATGAAATTTTGACTTCTAAATTTGTCTCCTTTTCAGACCTGGGACATGTGGAAGCTTCGCACTTATTTAGGGACTGTCCCTAGGGTCTCACTTCTGAAGTTACACTGATGAGGCACGTGGAGGGTTCTTCCAACCCTCTTATACTTAGTTGATTGAACAACGGGATTTCTCTCCCTTTTTGCCTCTGACCACGTGGTGAGCCTGCACTTGTTTTGAGACTGCCCCTTGGGTTTTAGTTCTAAAGTTGCGCCATTGAGGCACGTGGCACCCTCCAAGGGTTTGTGATTTTTCAACTACCGTTGAGACCCTTTCTAGACCCTAGACACATGGAAGACGGGTGCACATTTGGATATCGCCCCTTGGGCTTGACCTTTGGAGTGGTTTCATTCAGGAATGTGGCACCTTCGTAGGTTCACAACTTTACATTTGGCGAAAAGACTTGCCCAGGTCCACTTACCCGTATTTGGCAAAATATCCTTCCCAGGCCCACTAGCCAGCCATTTACAATATATGAGGAGTTAGAAGGAATTATTTATATTTCTGGAAAGGGGAAGAAATTTCCTATCTGATGGAAGTTCTTTCAGGGGACCTTAAGTACTTAAAATATATAAAAATTCAGATTTAAGCACCAAAAGGGGGAAAATTGTGTTATTTCACCAAAAATAAGTGTGAGCTTATTTTGGTCAACATCTATTACAGAAGATGAAACAATATCTAAAGTAAATAACTTATCTTTTAGAAATGATCTAGCAATAATCTTACCTTGTGGCAAGATCAAACATGATTTGATGCCATTTTGGACAAGAAATTCTACCTTTAGGTGATAATTCAATAGCTGAATTACTGATAGGAGGTTGTTAGTCAATCCAGGAGCATATAGTACCTTTGTAAGCATACATTTTCATGGTCCCAGAGGGATGATGAATCTAACTATTCCTTTTGTAATGTACTCTTTTTCATCTGCTATCTGAACCTAATCTCTAGTGTCTTGTTCGTCTAGTGAATCAAACATCTCCTTGTAACCTGACATGTGCTTACTTGCACCAGAGTCTATCAACTAGAATCTCTTTGTGGGTTGTGAATTCTAAGAGACGAGTAAAAGGTTCTTACCACCATGGATTCCTTCTGATGTCTCCTCATCAGATTCATTTTCTTGTTGGGTTGTGAGATGTTCCTTGTGCTTTCTCCAATGGGGAACGTCATTTGGACTTTTGAAAATCTTTGTGCCTTGATGTGCTTGTTTGAATTGAAGGCCCTTGTTTCAAGCTATTGTACCAGTAGTGATTAGTGTCCTGAGTGTTGGTTCTTTAAATGTGACACCACCTCTTTGAATTTTGATATGTCTGCTATTGTTTTGGTTGCACTTGATTTGGATTCTCTAGGGGACCCTTCCGATTCTTTTGGCCACAGTATGGCTTTAAAAATAGTGCTTTATCTTGAGTCTCCTCTTGGGATGAATTGATGGCCTCTTCTTACTGTAGAAAATTCATAAGTTCTTCGAATGCCACTATTTTCTTAGATACATTCAATGTCGTAACAAACACTCAGAATTGAAAAGGGAGTTCTCTCAAGGTGATTAATACGAGAAGTTTATCATCCACCATTTCACTGAGTGCTAATAACTACGATCACAGCTCAACCACACAAAATAAGAAATCCTCAACTTTCTCATCTAAACCCATAGAGAGGGTTTGCAGCTTTGACTGAAAATGGAGGATCTTAGTCTGATTTTTAGCTTCATCAATTTTTGTCAACTTGTCCTAGGTCTCCTTTGGTTTCTCCACATTTCGAACATACATTTGCACATCGTCACTGATACTCAACGTTATCAACATCAAGGATTTGACACTAGCAATATCATACTTTATTAATTAATAAGGGGTTGTGGGAGTGGTCAGAGATCCATTCACGATGCCCCATAATCCTTGAAACTGAAGGATTGTCCTCAAAATTGTTTTCCAGGATGTAAAATTGGGCCCTTTAAGTAATTGAGCATCAGAAAGATGCAACTTCGGAGAAGACATCGTAATAAATAAAATAATAATTTTTATTTATTTATTCAAGAGTTATTACAACTTTTACTCACTGATGAGAAGTACTGGCTCATAGAATCTCTTGATACTCACATACTGAGAGTCAACGATGCTTGGTGGGGTGTTCTTCTTTGTCTTCACAGTCGGCATCATACCCAGATTCTAAATCCTCCCTAACTCGATTTACTTGGCATCTAATGTTGAAAAGGAAATATTCAAGAAGTCCTCGTCAAACGAGCTCATCGAATACTAGATTTCTGGTGTTCTGAAGCTTGTTTAGCAAAGCAAAGTAGAACCTGGAGCTTTCTTCAGCATCTTGATGGTGCTCTGTAGCTTGTGAGTCTGCATGTTGGCTTTCAAGAGTCCCTTTTCTTTCTCTTACACTTGACATACAATAGAGATTCGTGGGAAAATCTTCGGCTCGTTAGAGTCTTATTTCCTTCCATGTAAAAAAAATGTTCTATTCTCACATCCACGCAAATCACAAATTGCAGTAATTTTTAGAATTTATTGACTTATTTTAAAGAAAAAAACTAGTTATTCTTCCCATGTCCAAGCTGAGGAATGCTTAAACACCTTCTAAACGCAAGCCTCTACAAATACCCACGTACAACCAAAGATAGCCATGTTAAAAACAAAAATTCAGATGTAAAATGTTGCAAGATCCCAAACATCCAGCTAATGATCCCAATCGACCAGACTCTTCAACGTTCATGCTGAAAAAATAAATAAAAATGCCTAAGTGCCGCCAATGTTTTGGTTGTTCCACGCAACTTCTAGTCTAATTCTCCTTCTATGCAGGTAGTTCGTCTATTCCTCCACGCAGCAGCAAGTGACACACACCAAACTTCATGCTATTTTATCCTTCATGCATATCTCCCTCTTTGAGCTTCCTCCAAGCAGCCACAAAGAATAAGTTAAATTCTTCACGTGGGAAATATAGTCTATACACAGACAAAAAAATACAAATTATAAGCATTAAAACTCTTCCACACATACTTGGGAATTCTTTCCCATGTAGTCTCTCTCCTTTCCAAGTAGCTTGTGGTCTGTTCACGCATCAAAAGAGATCAGAGCAGCACCAAAAGAAAAAATTCCAGGCTTCGAAACTTTCTACGCATGTGTAGAAAAAACACTTTGTCTTCACATGTGTAGAGATGAAAATGGATTCTCCATTTGGTAAGCTTTGATTATTTGTAGAAATTTCAATGTGAGTACTATCCACATAGGCTGAGAGTTTAAAGAATTTGTAGGTACCTCCAACAAGCACTGCGCAGAAAACAAACAAAATATTTTTTTAATAAAATCATCATGTAACAGTGTTCTGGTCTTTTCCTTCTCCACGTGGATGCTTTAATCCACGCTGGGAATATACCTCTTCTCCTTCACACACTCAAGTCATAGTTTACTCTAGTTTGATACCAAACTATGAGGTAGAAATAGAGGAGAGAGAATAGAGATTTGGTATCTCTTATTATTCTATCTTATTCAAGAAGCGGATATAATATTTATAGGAAGGATAGCTAACAATACTCTCCAAAATGTAAGGTGAGATTATTATCTACAAGAGAATAATGGAATAAATAAGAAACAAACTCTCCTCATTATATAAAATAAATCCTACATATCTTTACGTTATCAAGGAAAGGCCTGAGTATTAAGAAAAGTTGACAAAAATCAATAATGGTAAAGGTAGAGGCATAGCAAGCACTTTGTATACTATCCATAAAACCTCACCAATTGCTCCATTAATTAATCCAAATTCCACCCATAGATTAGTTATTAGCATAGTTTTTTATCATTTGCATTGAAGCAAGTTCTACTTTAGCTTTGTATTAGGAAATGTTAATTTCTAAGTGCCTGGGCTTTGCTTGTGATGACTGAGAGGAATATACATATTTAGAGTTTTAAGTATGTATTGTTGCTACCTTGTTCGTCGCATACAAATGAGTGTGCATTTTGAAGGTTTTTTGTTCTTTTATTTCCATAGTTGAGTTCATTCTAGTCATGAGTAGGCATCAATCATCTTTAGTAGCATATGATCTTTTCATGTTTGATATTAGTTTCCTAAACATAACTTGTTTTTTTGTACAACCTTTTTATTGAAAACTAGTCTCTAACAGTATAACAATATCAAATTTGTTCCAAAGTGTCTGGCCAATCATGGTGCTAGCATACATTAGCACATCATTAATATGTGGTAGTTCAGATGAGTTGTGTAGTGCCCACTTCCCTTTGACACCTTTTGATACTGATCATGATATTCCTGATTATATTATGGACATGATTATGGACTTCATTATAGTATAATGTTAGATGTTAGATCATGGATTATTGTTAACTTTTATTCACTTATGATGCATGATGATTATTAGAGACATTTTAGATATTGATGTTGATATATTTTTTGACATGGTTATACTATGGATGTTGTTTAGGACATCTGATATTTGGATATTGTGAGTAGACCTAGAAATGGAAATTATTTGATGATGATATAGTTGTTGAGTAAAATTGTAAATATTCTTGTTGGTTGCTTGGTTGTTGTTTTGATTCATATATCTAGATGATTTTAGAATTTTATTTTATTTATTTTGGATTATCTGATATGGCCACAAGGCTGAAGGAGGTATTTGAGTTTTGCAAGTTTAAAATATCACAACAAACATCAGGGGATTGGAGACCAACCACATTGGAATTCTAGATGACTTCTTCAAGGTCACCATGGAAACTTATATTGTTTGTGTGTGGTTGTTTTGTTAGGGATTCCTATGGGGGGATCACCTTTAAATGTGACCAAGGGGTTATGTGTATTTATTTACTTGGTTCCTTTTTATTGATGTTTGTATGTGTTTATTAAGTGATGTGTTTATTCCTTTTATTTAAATAAATTTTGGTATAGAATGTGAATAATCATATTGCTAAAATGAATTAATCAAATTGGGTCATAGAAAGTAATTATTAGAGTGGTTGAATCTTGTATTAAATGTTGTAAGATATGTATAAGTGATGTGTAAGAGATATGTAAGTTAACTTTTGAGTGTGAAAAAATCCACCTTCTTGGAAATTTGAAATTGTCCTTGGAGGACGATTTTGGAGGTTTGTGGGACAAGTTAAACTTGTCACATACCTCTTAAATTTACTTACAGACCACACCTATGGCTTAGGGGTTAAAATTAGAATTTTATAATGCTTTTTGAGAAGACAAATTGTAAGTTTTAATTGCACTTTTGTTGCATGGTTTAATTTTAGTTAGTTGGGGTGTGGATTGGATTTGAGTATGTAAGTAAACTGTCATATTATTCACCCATCTATTTATTATGCATTCGAGAATAAAGTCAACTTTTGTGGTAGAGGTTCAGGATGTGTGATGTGGCATCCTACATGGATCCACATTATCCCCTTCTCTTCCCTCTTCTATAAAATTCGAATTGCTTGCCTTGTTTTGGGGTTGGTTCACTTTTGGAAACTCCTTTTGGGGCAAATTATTTTGCTGTTTTTAGAGCTCTTTCTTTGGAGAAGTTTTTGGAAGATTGTTACATGCTTGTGCTTGGCTGATTTGGATTACTTGCATTGGGGTCAAGCTTGTTGTTTTGGAACTTGGAACAACTCCATCATGGAGAGGTAGGAACTTGGCTCTTGAAATGCTTCGTTTTTGTTTATGAAATATTTTTTGTTGTGAATGTTTTGGCGTGTTTGTGGGATGTTGGGTAGATGGCCTAGGTATGGTGTAGGAGAAGACTATGGGGTTCATTTTTTGGGAGGAAAAAGTGTTTTAAGGAGGCATAAGTGTGGAGGGAGGTGGGATTTGGATTCCACATTACAAAGAAATATCTTGCATTTATTTACTAGTTATGGGGTGCCATAAGAGGTTGGGGAGGCATAAGGAAATGTGAGGAATAAGGGGTACTTGGGGGAGGCATAAGGGCATGTAAGGGATTTGATATACTATATTTTGGTGTTTTGAAATCAGGTGGTGATACCCATTTCCCCTTTGGGAGACATAAGTAGCATCCCCCATAGTTTCTTGCTCTTTTGGCTTGCATGATGAAGCCTGAGTTTTGTTTGTTATATTTTAATGTGGTTGCAAACTACATTCTGTTTTCAACTATGTTTTAAAAGTGAAATTTGCATGTGTGTTTTTGGAATCCTGTTTTTCCCATGAGTTGAAACACATCTTTTATTGCATTATGGTTGGAGCTCGGGGGCTAATGAAGAAGAATGGATTCTCCTTGTCACTGGATGTCTTGGTTGGGTGGAGAGTGTTTCCTTTCCACTACTCTTGTTGTGATCAAAACTGGAATAATGTTAAATCTACATGTTGCTATTCTGGAGCAAAGGAAAAACAAAAAAAGAAAATAGTTTGACAGTACCTTCTTGAAGAGAAGTCTTATTGTAACCTTTCCCACTTGAAGTGGATGAGCTCCTATATATTTTGTAATGGGAATATGTTGTATTGAATCTGAAACTTGTAATTTTGAAATGTAAAGGAGAGATATACTCTGTTTCTGTTTTGAAAGAAAGAGATGTATTTTTTATATTGTATTGTGAAATAAATAGAAAAGAGAAGTTGTAAAATAAGGAAATCTTGTATTTTTAATAAAATTTACATTGCTTTCCACAATTGGAACCACTGTTGTTTAAATTTTGAGTTTGAAATGTAATTTAAATCTATGTTTAAAAGGAAGAAATGCATGTGAGGAAAATACAAAACTCTGTCTTTTGAAATGTGTAAAATTTTAAATAAGAATTGCGTTATGGTTTTGAATAGTTTAATTTGAGCCAGCTAAATGTATAAGATTAGGATTGGAATGAATTCTAATACTTGGAAGAAGAAAATGGAAAATAGATCCTTTCAAATTTGATCTTTGTTTTGTATTTTCAAATTAGCAAATAATTTATCTAAAAATGTAAATTTCAAACATGCAACAATGAAATAAAAAATTAAAAAAATAAATTGAAGTAGTATGCCATAAACGAATTCAATTGGACAAAGTTTTTAAGGAATTTCATAGAAAACTTAGCAAAATCGGGCTCAAACCATTTTGATGTCATTTTTGTTGTCAAATTTGTATGTTTTATTTGGGATTCAATCAAACAAACTTACCTTCCAAATCCATCCTAAATCCGTATAAGAACAATTCTCCATTTCTAATTAACATTTTGAGAGAGGAAGAAAATCAATTGATTAAAATTTCATAAGGTAAAATTTACCAGTTTTCCTTTTAAAAGAATACAGATCCTTTTCATGAAATTTACTCCTTAAACATTACAAAAATGAAAATTTAAATATTCTTGTACAAAGAGGACGTTGAGAGATTTCGGAAAAGTCATTGTTTGCAAAAAACCAAGTTTCAATTAAAATTTATGGCCTTCTGAAGTTTTCAATTCACTTTGGCTTCAAAAATATTCTAACTGTTAATTTTAATTAATATAATATTGCTAGGCATACCCATAGGCCGAAACTTACGTTTTTCTTTTTTTTAATCAAAATCGCAAAAAATTCCAAAATTTCCCACCACCCCGCTAGACCAAAACCTTCTTTCGGGTGGAAAAATAATCTAAGATCAAAAAACAAAATTGGGAAAAATTTCTAAGTTTTCCCTGCGTCCCTACCAGTCACAGCCAATCATTGAATGACACATGGCTTAGAGAGGTGTTGGCAGAGGCATTGATCTTTTTTCACCTTAGCACTTTAAAAAAAAAATTTGGAAAATTTTCCTAACTTCTCCTGTAGGCCTGCTGACCCACAACCAATGGATGGCTGACACGTGTCTACATGACACGTCTGCAGAGATGCGAAGTAGCCTGAAGCTTTACGCTTCAAAAGACAACGTTCCCTAGATCTCCCCACTGACACATTGATCCTCAACCAATGAACATCTGACATGTGGCATCGTGAGACACCGACAGAGGCACGGGTGGGTTTTAATCCCATGCTCATTTTTAACCCTTAATCCTAGGTTTTTCTTGGGTCTCAAGTGGGTTGGTTTTAGCGGGCGTTACACTTGGTATCACAATAGTGGTTATAAATCTTGGGCCATTGGGCACACTAGAGAACTTGAGCCATGAACTATAAACCTAGCACACTTTTAAATCTAGAAAACAACTTAGTTAAGAAAATACATATTTTTAATAAACACAGAAACTAAGTAAAGCCTAGAATAAGGAACTAACTCTTGTTTTACTATGTGCAGGAGGCATAGACAAAATGAGGAGAATTTTCACATAGACCTAGGCATACCACCTCCAGATCATGTTGTAGCAGCCATCCTACCACAAATTTTACAGACTCTTCAGGATGTTAATGCTGCTCTATGTGGAGGGACCATAGGGGCACATTAAATCAGACATTATAGTGTGACATCCATTGAGGCTTTTGTATCTCCTCAGCATAGTGAGGAGTGTAGAGGATAAAACTCCTATGAGAAGTCAGTTAGAGTAGAGTCACTGTAGAGGGGACAGGAAGACTCAGTTTCAGGATGTGCATGCAGAGAGGCCTAGGGGCCGTCAAACCACAGCTACAAATCACATCAGGGAGATCCTGAAGCTTCAGCCATCACATTATTCTGGTGACAGAGGTGGATTTCAAGAAGAGGCCTAGTTTGTGAGCTTGAGGGGATGCTTCAAGCTCTATCCTTGTTCTAGCAACACGAAATCTCGTTTTGGGATCCATCTATTGAGGGATGAAGCTTGTGTCTAGTGGTGGATAGAGGAGCAGAACCTCCATGTTGATTTTGAGATAGTTACCTAGGAGCTCTTTGGAGAGTGATTCAAGAGCAGATATTTGTCACGGAGATTCATACAGTAGCGGATAGAGGAGTTTCATGACCTGCGGAAGACATCACTTATAGTAGCAGAGTATGAGAGTAGATTTCTGGATTTACTCCAGTATGTTGATTACATGCAGGATGAGAAGGTACGGATCCACAGGTTCATTCGGGGCCTGAATCTAGACATTGGAGGTGTAGTACGAATCCATTGTCCACAGACATTAGTTGAGGCCATTAATAAGGCCTATATAGGAAAGGAGTCAAAGGGAAATACCCAACAAGATAGAGATCGAGTCCAAAGCTGCATACAACAGATGTAGGATAGTAGATCGATGGGGTCAGTACCTCTTCCTCATGGTGGAGAGGGTTCAACATAGTCATATTTCAGACCACAACAGCCGCAGTAGTCACGTCCACCTTGTAGACCTCCACAGTGGTTTGATGCACAAAGAGGTCGGAGTATGGGGCCTCCTCCTAGGGCTCCCATTAGGACACAGGGTGCCCAGAGAGCTCACTCAGTAGTAGCTCACTAGCAGAGACCTTAGCAGGCTATAGTCAGATCATTAGGATCGACACCACAAACTTCCAGAGTACCAGCCCGACCTGCTACTTAGGGGAGAGGATAAGGTGGTTGTTTTGGGTGTGGTGTTACTGGACATTTTTGTACAGACTGCCTATAGAACCCTAATAACAAGGGTAGGGCACAAATCTCATCACCTTTTTTTGGTGATATGGGGTGTAGTCATAGGATATACACAGCAGTCAAGAACCACTAGGCAGAGCATCAGAGTACAACTATTAAGACTACACGTAACATTAGGGGTATTCCTACCTCCATTTTGTTGAATCTGGTTCTTCTGATTCTTATATTACAACATTTTTAGTAGAGTGGTTTAGGTTGGTGGTAGTTAGGTAGGGCCATAGTTGGGATGTTGAGATGGCCTTTGGAGCCAATATCTCTATAGACTCCTTAGTTTAGGAGTGTGTGGTAGATGTGAGACATTTCATCACTACCTCAGATCTTCATATCCTTCTATTGGGATCCTATGGAATCATCTTGGGCATGGACTGGTTATCTACACACAGCGCTAGAGTGGATTGTTACCAAAAGATCATATTTTGTACAGATGATCTAGGAGTTAAGGTAGTGATAGCGGGGGTGAGGAGACCCATTTCTATTCGCACCATCTCTACTATGCAACTTAAGCTGTGTGTGTGAAGGGGTTGTCATATGTTTGCTATCATAGTTAGTGACAGATCAGAAGATGTGTCTAATGGACCATTGCTAGATTACCATCCCATTTTGAAATATTTTGTAGATGTCTTTCTAGGGGAACTACCGGGGTTACCACCTCCATGTGAGATTGATTTTCATATAGATCTGGTTCTGGGAGTCGAACATATCTCACAAGCACCTTATCAGATGATGACCCTTGAGCTCTGCGAGCTCAATTTAAAGCTTGAGGGTATTCTAGAGAAGGGCCTAATTAATCCTAGCATATCCCCTTAGGGTGCACAGTGATCTTGTACAG
>CM034155.1:424247617-424359134 GCA_019776745.2 Taxus chinensis | reverse complement strand
CTAGGCATGGTCAAAATGCTCAAAGAGCCCGTGATATACAAAAGAATATATAGTACAAAATACACAAGAGCCAAGTGGCCTCTCAACCCCTACGCGACCCCTCTGAAGATGCATGCCCTCACCTAGGACTCTGGCTACGCCGACGCTCTGAATGTACGGAGGGCTCAGGGTCCTGAGGAGCGGGCCCGCAGTCTCACCACGAGAATGGCTCCTCATAAGGCACTCAGCCGTCCTATAGCCCGCTAACTCTATCCGGAGGGTTGAAACCATCCTGGCCACGTGCCAAATGGGAGCAAAGACATCGGTATGTCTACCGGCTGCTGAGGGCTCCCCGGCATCTACGAACAACTCCGCGCGGGTCCTATCCATGGGGATCATACGGGAATCAGTACCATACCCCTGTGGACCAGATCCCGCCACTCATCAACAGTCTCTGCAGACAAAGGAGAGGAAAACAAATTAGAAACCAAGAAAGAGGCTAAAGGATACAAAAATAGTAACTAAGGAGAGCCTACAAATAAACACTAAAATGGAGAAAGGGTAACTTACTTGGATCACCAGGCCTCCAGGATGGGGTCACTGGGGACAGCACCTGCTGTGGATGCTACTTGCCGACTGAGGGGCTGATCCTGTGGCAGGAGCAACATGTTTCCCTGCAACGGACTCATCCTCTCCACCATGGCCCTAGGAGAGTGGCTCCTCTGAAACCAGAGTCACCCTCTTTGCGCTTTGCTTAGCTCTCTCTACCTGCATAATGTCCTGAGTGTCATACAACTCAGGATCACTGTCATCAGTCTCCTCCTCTGATCCTCCCTCTGTGAGCTCCTCAGAATCGAAGTCAATATCTATGGGATCATCGCTACTATGAGAAGGACAAGCAGAAATCTGAAGCAAAGGTGCCTGAGGCGCACCGGCTCTCCCTCTAGCGCGAACTATCCTCCTGGATGCAATGTGAATACCAGGAGTGACCACTGTCCAACCTCGGCCTCTAGGCCCCCCCTCTGGCCTCACGAACTGATCTGTAAACTATCACCACTAGGAGAAGCATGCCCATATATGGAAGGCCAAAATGCTGAGGAACCCGACCAAAAGGGTGCACCTCCACTCGTCCCACTCGGTCAATGAGCTTCCTTGTGGTGGAGCAGGAGATTAGGGTAAGAGTCTCCTCGCCCCATATACCGGCCATAAGCTGGTACGGTGTCGCCTCCATGTCCGCAGTAGTAAGGGAGGGCAACTGGCTGATGAGGTGCTTTGAGCACCGGACATGTCCGTCCATCTGGCTGCCCTCACAGCCCCAGGATCTTGGCACCTCCACACCCCTGCCATAAGGGATAAAATGCTCATACACCCAACTCATGACTAGAGTTGGGTGGCTCAATGACTATCCCTGTAAACGGAACACCCTATATAGATCATGGTAGGTGGGTCCCCCAGAATTTCTGCACCCCAGGCATATATCCGGTTGTGCCCCTCTATCTGTATAATGATGGGGGCCCAGCAATATAACAATGTGTCCCCTCCCTTGTCCCCAATCAATCTCGAGGCAAGGATCCCCATGATGGCCTGTCAAAATATGGGGATAGGCAAAGAAGGAATGGATTGAACTCTCACTCCCTTCTTCGACCCTGTGGAGATGGCTGCATCTCCCATATAAGCTGCCCACTGTGCAATCTGTGCCCGTGAGCCTGCTATCTCTAATGTAAGTCGTCTCCCAATGATCGGGACCCCCAGAATGCGGTAGACATCCTCTAATGTGATGGTCCACTCACCACGGACCCCTAGTAGTTAGAAGGTGTTCCAATCTACATCCCAGTAAGAAAATAAGTCACAAAGGATGTGACTAGATGGTGCAACATGGGGCACGCGTGATATGCACATTATACCAGCCCTCTGAAGTGTGTCCTCCTCGTCCTGCGAGAGGGCATCCAGTACCCCTGAGAGCCAATCACACACTCTCTCTCTCTGCTCCATCTAATATACTCCTCTCTCGCATGCATACACCCAAAAACACACAAAATAGATCAAGTTAGCATCCAGGAAATACTAAGAAAGTCATAAAAACACGTAGAAAGGCTAAGAACACAAATGCAATCTCAAAAATAAGTTCCTTTTGCATTCTGTTCAAAACAGCCGCCCTGAGCAGGGAGGCGATTTTGTAACCGCCACCTTAAAGGCGGCGGTCGTGTAACCACCGCCCTGAACAGGGAGGCGGTCATGTAACCGCCGCCCTGGCCAAGGCGGCGGTCGTGGTCTGAAAACCCACATGGATTTTTAATCTAAAAAATCCTAGAACATGCAAAAAATGACCATTTAACCTAAAAATGGAGACTACCCAGTAGGTGCCCCCCCTAGATGGACCTTTTAACACTAGTATTTTCAAAAATGACCCCCCCATTACAACAAATTTTAGTATTTCAAATTTAAGGGGGAAAAACACAAAATTGAAGAAAACCAACTTGTGATCTAGCGGGGCGGTGTTCCACACATAGAGGCATGATCACGATCTCGCTGCAGACGTTTTGACTCTACTCATGCAAGAAACCGTCACCGTGGGTCCCAGAGCTCAAAAACAATCAAATCAACTCGCGCAAATAAATAAGAAAATGGACCCACTTTCATATATATAGCACTCTATTTCATTTTGAAATGATTTTTCACAGGTTTGGAGTGCTGATGGAGGTAAGTTCCTATCCCCACACGAATGGTACGTTCTCATTCCCTGTTTTCTTAGCATTTATTTTTCGAACTATTGTATCTATCTGCACTTGAGTTCTCTTTTCATTTTGCAGGTAGCAGGAATTTTGGATGGCGTCTTTTCAACACACAGACGTGTAAGGTATAACTTCTAAACTTCCCATTTCGGGGCTGCCATACTCGGACCCACCGTTTTATGCCTCTTCATGGCTAAAACGCTTCTCCGAGGGGGCAATATGTACGTACCCAAAATTGTAAGGTACTGTACTACCAGAACAACGTGACAAGTTCCCCAATGATGATACAAGTCTCCCCGCAAGGTGTTAGGGATCCGAAAAATCCCTCGGACTATGTGTTAACATCCCGCATGCCCCGCTTAGCCCCCACGTCCTTTGTTTTCCCCTTTTTTCCTCTTTTCTTTGCCTTTTTCCCTTCAGTTACGTAACTGCCGCCCTACCTGGGCGGCGGTCTCGTGACCGCCGCCCTGATCATGGCGGCAGTCCTGTAACTGCCGCCCTGCTCAGAGCAGTGGTCCTGCACGCATTTTCTAGAAAGTGCTTTGACGTGACTCACGTAAAATATCAACGTTTCACCATCTTTTCTTTGCCGACTTGGGCTTGCATTTATGTTTTTGGTCCCCTGGAATAGTGTTTGGCCATTGTTTATGGTTTTTAGAGTTCAGTTTGGTTTTGATCTTTGGGTGAATGAAAACTATAAATAAATGGTTTGTGCACAAGCAAATGTTCTGGCCCCTCATTCACTTTCAAGCTCTCATTTTCATAGTTCAGTCTTTTGTTCTGTTTAGAGCCATAGTTTTAATTCCTTGCATGCTCATTTAGCATTGTCCATCTGTTGGTAAGCCACATATCCAGCTTGTGCAAACAGTGTTGTTGTTTTATCCATTCCATTGGAGTAGAATAGCTTAGGAAGCCATTAAAGTTATAGGTTTTTCTCTTCAAACAGGATAGTTTCAAGTTCTGGTCGCTTTATGTTGCATGACTCACAATAAAATCCTGCTAGGAATGGCATAAGCCAAGCTCTATACTCTTGCGCTATCCCTCTCCTACTCGCATTTTCGGTCTGCATTCTGAGCTGTCCTTGTCCCAATATTTATTTCTATCAATGCTAGCATTACACGCTTTTCTGGATCCACGTGAATATAAAATAACGAGGAGATCACACTGAGGGGACAAGATCATATACACCATCGGATTCGCCACTGTTCTGCGGAATCCAGGTTCTAGCTTTCTAAGTTTTAGTTAGAATCATATCAAATAGAGTAGTTAATTTCTTTATTTTAGTAAAATTCTATTCTCAATATTGCCAGGGAAGCTGTGGGGATTGATATTTTCTGAGAAACTATGATTCACTCCTCACTTCTGAGGTAGGATCAAGAATCTTGCAAATAGATTAGATAAGCTATTGTTTAGAATAGATCTACAAAATTACACAGACAAATAGCTACACTCAGTTATTTTCTTTGTTTTAAATTATTAGCTTAGCTATCAATTCTGAATATTTTAAATAGCTGCTTTCATAAATTCATATAGTTCATCAGAAAATACAAAAAAAAAATAGAGAAATCATATATACTATAGATATATTGCAAATAGTTAAATTTCACTTTAATGCAGTTCATTCGTATTATTAATTTTGCATGACCATCACGGGACCTAGGGAGCCCAGGGAATACATATTTGAGCCAATCGTGCCTCAACCAAACCTTGTCACAGCAATAGTCGATATAGACCAAAATCTTAGAATACAAGTCTTCCAAACAACAACAGATTTACAATTGATCAGTTCTTAGTTGAGAGGGTTAAATATAGAAGATAACCAAGCGTACACGTTTTGGTCAAATCAACCGAATTATAGATTACCCTAGAAAAAAATTCACATGATTGTAGAAGGGTTCGAAAGAGAACAAATCTTTGGTTGTGATCCTTTGGTCCCATAGCCAGGTGCAGGAGACACTCTCACAGATATAGATACTAGTCTAAGGATCCAGGTTGCACGAACTCCTATGATATATTCTGAGAAAATCACGCAGTTGTTGGTCCTAAACATAGAAGCTGAGAAAGCATATGATTATTGGATACTAGGAATTAGGACTTGATTTTGTGTATGACCATAACAGGACCGCAACAACCAAGAGTCTACGGTTGTGACCCACAATTCCCACAGCCTAACGAATTCATAAGTCAATCAGATATAAACACTAGTTTACGGACATTAGTTTTCCAATCCACTACACTTACACCCATCATCATCAAACAATTGTCCTTACTGGATATAGCAGCTAACAAAGCTAGAGAATTCTGGACTAAGCCAGAGAATCGTCTGTAGAGTCAATTGTTTCAAACATCCACCATATGAACTTATCTGGAGACATATACAAAATTATCCCAGGACATTTTCCACGTATTCCACAACCCATAGATTGAATCACACCAGAGCTCGATATTGATTGGAGCCTTCGAGCAGTCATCCTTGTCGATCGATCTATTACGCCAGTCCAAGTTAGATGGGCTTTCTTTGCCTTAGATTCGCAGATTCCATTAGTGCGTGTCGAAGACATTAGACTGCCGAACTAGTTCATCTGCATCCCACGCATATTCCATCCCCACCGGCTGTCTCGGCACGACCTCGGGAGGTCAGGTGTGCGGAAGAGTTACCTGTAGATTCCCACGCTCGCTTGTCACTTTTCCGGCATACAGATACATCGATCTCTCATGAATGTCGACAATCTTCAAGTTTGATTGATATGTGATGTCCTCATGCATATGAATTCAGGCAATTCTTGAAATATGAAATTATAAGTATATCTTATAATTTGACCTTGAAGCTTGTCGAAATACTTTTGGTAGGAAAATAGATGAATAGGAAGTTAAGATAACTACCCTAAAATGGAGTCATGCATAGCCTTAAGTAAAGGTGACAGCTACCATAATGGGACTGTGCATACCATGTATGACAGTAAGGATATAAGTCCACCTGAAATTATTCAACTTCATTTTATAGAACAATAATTAATACCCATAAATTGGGGTATGCGAGTGGAGGTTGAATTCTATAACAGGGTATATTATGTTATCAGGTACCCAGTAAGGATAAATATGTTATTTCAATACTTGGTTAACAAGTGGATTATTTTCTGGCATTTACGATGATTATTATGTTAGCTAAAAAATGGATACTTGCATCTCAATTGGGAGTTGAGATAATGTTGATACTTGTAATTATAGTGGCTTGGACCGCGCTTACTTATCCTAGTTAGTCAAATGTATCTTTGACATATTAGCAAAATATGACATTATTCTTGATCGTAACTCATTCCATTGAGTTGGACCCTTATACTAATAGAAACATATAAAGACATGGAATAAGCAACCAAAAGGATACCTAAATAATATATGAACTTGTGGATTGGTGGAATCTTTGTTAACATAAATATATCCTTACAATTGTGAGATAAATATCCAAATTATACTTACATATCACTGATTTTCTATGAAGGTTTGATACTTGGGTAATATCGATGAATAATATAATATTGATACTTGTATTTATTATATAAACTTAATGTCGTTGGTGCTTTTATTTAATTGAAAGATAATATTGTTGGATACTTACATATGTGAAGTAGGTCGAGGGTATTAGGTGAGCGTTATTATTATTACTATAATTTAAGTATGATTTATTGCATGGTTAAGGTTGTATATCTAGTCACTTGGAATTGTGTCCTTATGTAAGCAGATCTTAAAGAAGTGAACATTAATGAGTAGGAAATGTATTATCATGAGATGTGCAGTTAAGTTTTAAATGTATGTTAGAAATTTATTTGATAAGGAGTATTGCAAACTTTCATTTATTTAAATGCTAGATGGCATAAATTATTAGGTGAGGTTTATATCTTATCATGCTCAGTTCTAGTGAACTGACTCTAATAAATATTTGTGCAGATGGATTATGCGAGTAGATTAAAGGAAAAGAGTGTAAAAGTTTCATCAGTTCAAATTATGAAGTTCTTTGTAGAAATTTCAATGCGTTGTAAATTTTGTAACTTTGCTTGCAAGGAGTTTAGAAGATCTCTTGTCTTGGTATGTTTGGAAAAATACATGGTGAAGTGTTTTTTCCCTTTTGTTGTTAGACTAGTAACTTACCTTGGTGAGAAATGATATTCAATCATTACATTGGCATAAGTATTGTAAAACCTTGATTTTGAGAATAAAGTGTTAAGTCAAAACTCTCTGACACCTTGTAATGATGTGATATAAGTAAAATTAAATGGAGTGGTTAACCCTTATAGAAGTTAACTAATATATATATATATATATATATATATATATATATTCAGATAAATTAATGTAGAGATGACTTACTTGAGAACAAGAGATTCCTAAAGTACTCAAAGGTGAAACTATCCTTGTAAAGTAAATTTTTATAAATTGATATCCCTAGCTAAACTAGTGAACACTACCCCTTTTGGGTGAACTCTTAAACAAGCTTAAGGGAAAAAAATGGTTACTTTCTGGAAGATATAATAAGATTTAGCAAGTAGGAGAAGACTTTAAGTGAATTAATCTACAGTGTATAAGAAAATAACTCAGTTGGTAAGATAAATTTGTGCGAATCATATGTTGAATCTTTCTGAAAACATAAGTCATGAGTTAAAGGGTGTTTTATCAAAATAAATAACCTTCAATCATTTCTTACTGTGGCTTGCGCTAGCTGTGAGAGTGCCATGTGGTTGGACTTCTATGTTGTTCTGTCAAAAAGAAAAGTGTATTATCCTTTTGGGTGTGAACATTTCCGTGTTGACCTTGTGGTCATCCTCTTAATAAGTGGTTCCCAAAGTTATATGTAACCTTGGTGATGACATGTTGTGTCGTGTTATGTGTCAAGTGAGTCAAAAAAAAATATCCTGTCTTTTACTGTGTTGTTCGTGTGTGAATTTTTGGGTCGTTACAGCTCCAAATTCCCATCTTTAAAAATAAATTTAATATTTTCCTTATTAATAACATTACCAAGATCATGGTTCTACAATGCTTCTTATTAGACTTGAAGAAGGTCATTGCCAACAATAGACCAAGATGCGGTATAAAAATTGCATGGAAATCCATCAATTCCAAGAAATTTATCATTATCAAGAAAAAGGAGGCCAATGTAAAGCTCATTCAAAGATAGAGGAGCATAATAGTGGTTTCAGTTCTTCAGAGATAGCTTGCAAAGAACCACTTCCACACAATGTTATAGAGCAGCTTGACCTTCTTTATATAGTTACTGAGCCTGGAAAACCAAGGTGTAATGATCAACAAATGTATTAACAATATCTGCAAGACTCGTCACGTGATCATGAGCTCATTGAATGGATTTGATTTTTTCTTTGGAAAACTTAGCCTGAAGAGATTTGAAGAATTTTTTCGAAGCTTTATCTACCACTTTAATTCACTAAAGTTAGGAATGGATTGAAGAATGTCTGGCCTTGTGATTTTCAATAACCTTAAACTGATGTTGAAGTTTTGATTTCCGAAGTTGGGTAGGGATGTTAAAAGGTTGAGCTTCAAGTAGAGTAGAGGTTTTCTGATGCTCTTGAATAAGTGCAGAATCTTCCCCTTTTCAAAATAGAGTAACTTTTTTTCCAAAATGACAAATAAACTTGGCAGTACATTGAATGGTGGAATTCCACAAATAAACACAACTAGTAGCATAGGGTGAACATGGCGCCATATTCCAAACTTTGAAAATGAGACATATGACATGAAGATGACTTAGGAAATAAGCACTAAGATAGAATTAATTTTTAGGAACCTTAAAAGGGGTCCTATTGAATTGTACTTTGAAAAAAATGGTGTTTTTATTAGATAAAAGGATGCTCAACCAGACGGTGATTGGAGAATGACCGTTACCATTAGATCAAAAGTGTGTTGTTGACAGATCATGACATGATGTAGCCTTTGAATGAATCTGTTAGTAATTTCTTAAAATTTGGACCAAGTAAACAAATTTTGAGAAGTCAAATCATTTCCCCATATAAAAAGAGGGTCATAAAGGCCCCAATAGTTTTTAAAATAAAACCAAGCCTCATGTTAACCAACACACCATCTCATGGTAAGAGACCCCAATTTATCCTCGATAGGTATAATCATATAAAAGTCTATGTAAAATAACCAATGAGAAAAAGGTAAGTTATCTCCTAACCGTCACCATGACATTGTCCTTTTCATGCCATCATTAGAAGCATAATATCGAGAATGTCAAAAGAATAACCATTAATTTCAAAAATAATCCACACGATATGCTTTTAAGGATCATTTCCTGTGGAAGAAATTGGACAAGAAAATCTAGGAGAGATAGAAACAAAAACACCAAAATATCCTTCCATATGTGAAGAATAAAAATGCTTATAATCAAGAGAAATACACATTATAGTGGTTTCAAGGATAAAAGTAGTAATAACAAATTCTTTTAAACACAAAACATTAATATTACCAATATGTTGAAAATCTATTTTCACAGAGTATTTTCTTGAGGACTCCATGGGACCTCATACATTCTAAGAGAGAAAATTCATGAAACTCAGACATAGTGGGCTCCCATTGAATGTCCTAGAAACCTTCCCTAGAGTCAACAAAACTGATTTTTATAGAAACTGCAAAAAGTTGGTTTGAATTTTGTTTCTCAAAGTGAACAGAGTGATAGTTATCCCCATTTTCACCTTTTTCCCCCATAGACACCACACATGGTGGTATATGGGGTCAGCACTGAGAAATAGAGGTTGAAATAACAGTACCAGTTACTAAATTTTACAGCAAGGAAAATGAATTAATTTGCAATGGATGAAATATGGGTTGTTGTGGGATTTTGACTCTTGTCTGCATCCTATAATAATTAGTAGGCGTTGGTCATGGGTTGGAAGAAGACGAGGTCATTGCAAAAGTAGATTTAGACCTATTTGACTTCTTCCTGCCAACACCATTCTAATGGTCAGTTGTATTATCACATTTAGGCACATGGGATATAGAGGATTTGGAAGCTTGTTTCACTAGCACTATAAGACGGAAATTGAGAATGTGATGATTGAGAGTTTGACACCTAAAACAAGTGTTACAGAGGTTAAAATAAAAAAATCTAGGATAAATGAGTGGACCCAACCTAGATACCAATGTGGTCTCAAAAATTCTTGACAAAGTATACCTCGACGTAGACCCATTTATGTGGGAAAGAATAAAATTAACGCTTTGATTCTTAATAGATAGCTAAGCCAATGGGGCAAACTATCTTATTTAGAAAAGACCAAATCTTCACGGGAAAACCAGGTATCTCCACCCAGATAGGTATCCTAATTGATACCTAAATTGAAGGGGTAAAATTATGTGACCAATGTGAAATCCCAAGCAAGGTGTTACCCAAATCCCAACATGCAGTATGTTAAAAAATGCTTTGACCTCAGAAGTTTTGTGAAAATAAAACATTTAGAATCCCTTGGTGAGGTTTTCGATTCCAGTGAATTGGATACAACTAAACTCCCAATGGTTCTTAATCCATCCATAAAGGAAGGATTTTGAGGGAATATGGCAAAACACATAAGCTATTAGACAATGGTAACTATAATATTTAACCATAAGATGAATAAACTCGGTAGCAATAACAACATGAGGATAAAAACATGAGTCAGTACCTCATTGTAAAATTTTGGGGAAAACTTTCTTGTGTGCTTTGTGCCATTGTCACCACCAATAGCAATAGTAGTTTCTACAAATGGTTTAAGCAACTATTATATAAGCAGACTACCACCTAAAAATGGTTAATTAGTTACCCAAGAATATGATCTAAAATATCTAACAAGGTCTAATGGTGTAATATGTACTATCAACATGCGAAAAAAAACCTAACACATCCAACACCACAAATTGATTTTTATTCATGTCCCACGTGGAAAAAATTTCGAGCCTATGGATTTTTCCAAATACACTTTGTAGCCTTTAAGATTAAGAAAACACTTCCAAAATTTTCATAGATATATCTCTTAAGATACTAATAGTCATCTCTCCTCCTTTAATGTATCTTGTAGAATCCTCGGAGTAAGTGACAAAAGTGTCTCTATAAAATGTTCATTAAAGCATGGTATAGTAATGCAAAACAACTCAAGTCCTATGTATACTTATATCCTTCAAACAATACCACATAAGATAATGTAATTATTTCCAAACATTTTTTTGATGCACTCTCTGATCCTACGAAACCTTATGAGTTGATGCATATCCTATGAGACCACTATCCATTTACAGATTGATCTGATGGATGAGATTTCATGTAAAGATACCTAAAAGGGAGTTGAGATGATTAATACGTATTAGGGGTATCTTGAGAATTATTTTCATGGTGTCTTTAATTACAAGGTGTATGTGTTATACCAATCAATGTATAGCATATTTTATAAAAAGGAGATAATATGAGTGTAACATCCACAATTTCGACGTTCTAAAACCACATTAAACCTTAATAATTATCTAGAAAGTTTTGGCATTTTTTTTGGTTTTAAAATATTTCAAGGGTATCAACCCTATAATATGTTTAATTAATTCCCACCAGTAATCTACTACATTGCACTAAATGGAACTGGTATAGATTAATATTGAAATATCCTTAACCCATTTCTAAGGTCGATATAATTACAATTCACTAGAAAAGTGTCATTAATTTCTTTTACTTGGTTAAATAGTTTCTCCCTCTCAAATTAACATTCAAACCTACAATAATTAAACCCTTAACCTTAGTTACCTTAGTTCCCTTAAATTATTAGCCTTAATTCCCATTGAATCATTTTCTAAAACATATTAGCAGAGTTACATTTTTAACGTAATACACTAGAGCACTAAGTGGCCCCATTCATCCATTTTAACATACACTTAAATTATTTTAAATCCCGTCATATATATTCTCACCTAATAATTGTAGGATTGCTTCCTAACTATTGGATTATATCAATTGTGCCACTAGATCATAGGGTTCTAAACTAACCAACAAAAGACCATATCTTTTCAAATGGTATACTTGTCAACATCAAATCTTTGGTATATTAAGTAATGTGCGGAATCCAAGAATATTGGAGCGCATGCTGAGGAGGAAGGAAAAAAACAAATGGCCCTAAGGTTGTACAAATTCAAGTATGAAGCCAACAAGAATGTGTAAACACAAAATACTCCAAAAGTCATAAATGTGCAAGGCAAAAGCCTCAATCCCATACATTGCTCAAGATCAAAGAGTGTACAAATAGGAGTGGGGTGTGTAAATCTCCCACAAATATAGCCGTCAAGAAGTGGGATTTATATTCTTGGAATAACCGATCAAATGTAACTCCTATGATACTGTATGATGCGTGTAAGTCCATAAAGACACCCTAACACACCTAAGCATGATGAATCACATATGTGGAGGAATCCCATTTACATAAAATAAATACATGGAAAATAACCTACACTAACACCCCCTTGAAGCATAGCTTAGGCGGGCACATAGATGAAAATAAGGAGAAGTGGGTCCCGTAACAATCCTAATGAGGTACCCACAGACAACAAAGATCTCAAGTAGTGAAGGAAAACCCAGTGGGAAAAACATCCACCATAAGATTAAAACATGCTCTCTAATCTAAGAAAGATGCCAAAGATGGGTCCCATCCATAGACGATCCTGAAAAGGTACCCATGTACAAAGGGGAAATCTCTCAGAAGGAAGAAGAAGAGAGAAGAAGAGGGAGACAAGAGGGATGCAGAAGATGCCATGGATGGATATGAACTCTGCAACTCTAAGAAGTCTCCCAGAAGAATGTTGATGATGAGATCCTCTGCCTGTGGACTGAAGAAGAACCACCCACACCGAACTATGTGCTTGCCCTTAGGTAGGGCAAAAATTATCTGTTGGAAGTCTGCCCACTCCGCAAAGGAAACCGAAGGCGGCAGCACAAAGAACTTTGAATTTGGTACACAAAAGTGTGACATAGGTCTACCAATGGAGCGCCAAGGAACCAAAGGTAATGCCACGAGTGCAGAACTATCAGAGTGTGAAGAAGGAACACCCACATAAAGGATGTCCAAGTGATGTTAAGACAAAAAAATAACCCCCACAATAGAAAAGGGATCCACAAGAGATGGTGGATCAGTGAAGAACTCCAAAATAGTGGAAGTGATAAGATTCCCCTACGGGGCAGTCCCAAAAATGGAGATGACGAACTCCTCCACGACACTTGTAGATGGATGAGGAACCTTTAGTGCATCACAAGTGGGCTATGAATTAAGACAACCGAGGTCAGGCAAATACTCGTCCCAATGAAGGGGCTCAAAAAACAAAAGAGCGATGTCAGATAAGTATAAGTCATCCAATGAAGGTAGAGGAGTGGAAGAGGCCTCGCACACTGAAACTGGAAAGGAGGTGGGTGCAATGACGGTATAAGGCCGAGAAGGAGACTTCTTGATATCTGATGAGATGTGGGAAGCGTCAACACTCTCTGGAATAGTGAGAGAAGGAGGAGAGAAGTCCTTTGTAGTACTCTCTGCATCAGAACTAAGAGTAAACTCCTCGTCATCAAAAGAAGAACCAAGAGAGTATGTGTTAGTGGAACTGCCATCACACGAAGAAGAAGAGGAGACCACTAGATCAATAATAGCAAAAATGGTGGCAATATGTGAAGGTTCTCCATAGAGGAATTGAAAGATGCTCTATATGCCATGGGGAGGATCTGAGTCTGCCACGAGAAAGCAGAGAGGTCTAGAGACGTGCATCATGAATTGACCAAAAACATGCTCGCAAGTGTCAAGAAAGTCCTCAAGACGATGATGATGATGATGGGCTGTTGAATCGAGCTACTAGGAGCTCCACCGAGTTGACAAGGTGTTTGACCGAGCTGAGAGGTCAATGCATGAGTCGAGAGGGGCTGACTAGCTGAGTTAGGAGGGCTTGTCAGGTGTCAAGATTACCGAGCTGATGTGCACGAGTTGAGTCTGGCCGAGCTGTGGTCAATGCTACAAATCAGGGAGGTGGCTGCCGAGTTGGCCACGAGCTGGATACGAACACGTCCGAGCTAGAGAGACAAAGCCGAGATGGCCGTTACTTTCATGCACGAGCTGAGAGAGGTCCGCCGTTATGCCAAATCAATTCGGGATGAAGCCACGTGTAGATGTTAGACTTTAACGCCCAAGTTAAGCTATGTGCCATGTTGAGAGGCCCAAAGCATGGAGTTGAGCTGGCTCATGTCGATGAGTGCTTCCACGTTAATGTCAGGTGCCGGTGGGAGATTAAAACGGTCGAATGCAGAGCCAAACCATCAGAGTAAATGCCTGGCAAAACTGGCCGACGAGTAGACTGAGCCCAGTGTCGTTGAATGCAGAGAACGGCGTGTGTAGGAGGCTTAGACCAGACAGAGTGGCACGCATTGGGGGTAGGCATTATAACGGCTGAGCTGTTATGCAAAGGAAATGGCCGAATACATATCCCACAGCCGCGAACATTGAACCAACGGAATCGAGGAAGGAAGGAATGCAGCACTAAGTGTCCAAAAAACAATACACGAGCAGTCACTTCAGACGCAGGTCAAGATGCAGACCAAAGCACGTTTAAACGAGCCAAAACCATGCAAACGGTAACACCAAAAACCGAACGCTCAACCGAAACACAAGCACAAGTAATGAGATCAAGTTGAGTTGTTACGCCAGTGCAAAGTCTAGTAAGCCGACTAAACATGAGCCGGAGACGAGGAAAGAGAGCCAAAACGTCCAGATGGAGCTAATAAACGAACCGTCGAGCCAAACCAAACTTGAGTCGAGTTGGGTGAGAGACGAGCTGTCTCGAGCAATGACCAATGCAAAAAAACTCAAGCTGAGCACAAAACACGAACCAGCACAAAAAAGAGCACGACCAGCAGGGATAAAACCCGAGTTGTGCAGACCAAAAAATGGTGCAGGAGTTCGATCCCTGGCGACAAAACAGTTATTATTCAAGGCACGAGGTGCCTCAAACTGAATCACAGAGGGTTGAGAAGAGAAATGCTTTCACATAAACCTTGTTGACAAACCCGAAAGTAAACCACGACAACGAAAACGAGCCAGTGTTTTTTGATCCGCATGCTCTGATACCATATTGGAGCGTGTGCCGAGGAGGAAGGGAGAAAATGACTGGCCACAAGGCTGTGCGGATTCAAGTATGAAGCCAACAACAACGTGCAAACACAAAATACTTCAAAACTCAGAAATGTGCCAAGGCAAAATCCTCAATCCCATACATTGTTGAATATCAAAGAGCATACAAATAGGAGTGGGGTGTGTAACTCTCACACAAAGGTAGCCATCAAGAAGTGGGAGTTACATACCTGGAATAGCTAGTCAAATGTAACTCCTATGACGCTCTATGGCACGCGTAAGACCATAATGACACCTTAGTACACCTAAGCACGATGAATAACCTATGTGGAGGAATCCCATGAGCATAAAATAAATACATGGAAAATAACATACACCAACAAAGTCTTCCTGTGAAGGCTGCATATTTTTCTTATCTCTAGATGTGCAAGAACATTGCATTTCCCTGTAATCACATTCTTTAGAACATAAAAGATTAGAAGTACTAAATTTCAGAGTACCTATACTTAGTGAAAGAAAGTAGTGCATCCTGAACCAAATACACAAAATGGATACAGATAAGAAAGGCATACCCTGCAAGATCCAATAACTTTGGTGATTTTTATATATCAATATGAAAGGATGAATATATAAAAGGATGAATATTATATTCGAAGATATGTTTACTTTTTTAGTGTTCAACTCCAATTGTGTCTTCAAGATCTATTGCTTTTAGTTTACAATTTGTGGAGATGGAGAAATTCAAATATGATTTCCATTGGAAACTTTGAATAATGAATGTATTTTGGCCCATCCTTCATACTTATCTGCTCACCATTTGAATTGTTTGAATAATGGCGGATGGAAATGGATTTTGTTTTTCTTAATATCATAGGTTTCCTTCTTTCAAAATTTCTTAGATTTGAGCTTAGTTTTGGTGTTTGAAAATTGCCTTCACCTCTCGTTTCAGTTATCCATCTTATAGTTTTACTTGTTTCTTTACTGATTTGTAAAAGTATATTGCAAGGGCTTACAAGTTCTTACACACGATGATAAATAGGGGAAAAAATTGATGGCTTACACAATCCTTGAAATGTAAGCATGACTCATTCTGTACTAGCGATTGGCATGCGTATGCCCTAGGCCGGTGTTTAAGGCACACGTGGCTCACCATAAAAGTGATGAAGAAGTAATTTTCCTTCAAATATGTGGTACACTAGACCTCATTAAACTCCTATGTTAAAATGTAGTAATATGGATTGACAAGGTTTAAATTATCCGACCTGGTCATGATGTCTAAACCCAAGAATGCAAAATTTGAACACTATATAAGATAAATGGAAAGAAATCCTTCAAATTACCTTATATATACACCAATTTGTACTTCTTGCCACCTTTATGGAATACACATAAATGTTCCTCATCTATGAAGAGTTTCTTTATGGCGTCTTTATGTCTACTGATCTATAATTCCACTGACCATGTGGATAATGAATATGTGAACTTCCATATACCTTGCCAAGGTTCCTTCCTGCGAGTATTTTACTTCCATTGCTTCCTTTTTTGAGACTAATTTTGTAAAGTAGTCATTAAGAAGAATCAAAAGATACTTTGTTGGTTCCCTGAATCCTCAAAATATATATAATTCATGAGAAGTTTTGTTCTAGCTATTGGCATTGTCATAAACTAGGTCCATCTTTAAGGTGCCTATGCAAGCCTTAGTCATGTTTTAAAGGTTATATTCCTCCGTCATTTGTATTCACTACTAAAGTAATGTTCAAAGTTAGGGAAAAATAAATTCTAAAACAAGGCAGATTGCAGATAGTTAAATACTTAAAATTTTTAACGTAAAACCAATTTAAAAAGACACTGCCATTCGGTCATAGAATCTCTTGAGTTGCACAAATAATCACTTATGTCAATCAAAGCGTATTATGAGGGATCTTCAACTGTGCCAATGTCGTAATTATCTGAGTTATGATTTGAATTGCTTAGTGCGAAACTCCAAATATTATGAATATGGATGTATTACTTTACAAAAATCTTTACTTTCCATTCAGTAAATAAATATATTTACTCAAATAAATACTTGTGGTAGCCAGTAGGTACATACGAAAAATCTATGGCTTGCAAAATAATTAAATGTACTTCGCTCATTTTGATTTGACTGACTGCATTCACATCCCAACAAAATTGGCAACAAATTTCACCAGTTGCCAACTCACCACTGCAAGGGCTGGAATTTTAAATTACCTCAGCCTGTCAAATAAAATTTTGTTGATGGATTATTCGTCTAGCTATAATTTTTTTAAAAATGATTTTTTCTATAGATTTGTATATTTTCAGATATTTATAGAGGATTATTAAAAATTGTTAATTTTTAGGATGTCATTATTTATGGTTGTAAATTATTTTTACAAATAATATATAATTAAAATTAAAAAAAATGGCCTACAACCTGTCAATTTTTGGCCTATCGCTAGTGCCGCCACTCACCACCATTTGCGGACCTTAGAAAGTTTGTTTTTTAATGTTTTCCTGAACGATTCCTCCACTCCTCCCATGAACTTATACATGTTTAATAATTTATCCTTGTTGTGTTGAATATTCTAATTTTTAACCTTAGAACTAATTATTTGGTTAACTCCATGAAAACATTTTGGTGATTTCACATAACTATATTTTTTAACTTGTTAGAAAATTATCTATTTTTGTCAATTATTTGAAGGAAAATGGAGTGTGGCATGTATATTATCAATGTAATGTATTTTAGAGATATCTCAATAAGTACAACCTTGTTGATCAATACCTCAATGTCCATATTTACTTTTTGAAATTACAACACTTCTATTTTGTGGGATACAACATCCAACAATCTTAGGAGAATTCACTTATACATATTGCAAGAATCAACATCACGTGTCAAGAATATATAGTAGTTAAATTTGATAAACACAAAACACGGTTTCTCATATGGTTGTGTCATCTTTATAAACCATTATCCCAACCCATTCTCCACATTTTTCCAAGAAACAAAAGATAGCATCCGCAAGAGTTTTCCTTCTAGATTTTTAGTTGACATCACCTCCTCATTGTTGTGATGCCGTCTGTTTATGAGGACTTTATAGTGGTCAACATCGAGACCCACATCAATGTTACATCAGAGTAATGTCATTACATTCATTAAACGGTGTTGTAGAATGCCATAGATGACAACAATATAAAATAGAGGAATCTTCCCACATGAAGGTTTCTCTGAGAAATCCACACCTCATGGAAAATAGTGATAGCACTTTACATCAATGACCAAATGAATTTGAGCTACTATTTTCTATGATGCTCAAATTTATGGCATTTTCCACTTGGTTGCAGTCACAAAGACAAGGTTTTACCCCATAGTCTCTTTGTTTCCATTTATTTGGGCCTTCAAATGATTCAAGTGAGATACTCATATAATGGTATATTTGTTGCCTACTTTCCATTATAATGGATAGTATGTAATTTGTATGTGATTATATGGAAACCGTAAACAAAGGATGTAATTATCACATTTGTATTCTTATTAAAACCCATGTTTCCTTTATGTCTATCCACTACATCCAGGTATCTTTTTAATTCCTCTATCTATCATCAATCTTCTCACCATTTGAACATCACCCCACATTGTGTACTTCTACATTGATGATTGATAAAAGAACATAAGTTGTGACCACATGTCAATGATGTATTTACAACCCTCATTAGCTAAACTTGCACGACTAAAATACTAATAATAAAATGAAGCTTAGATGGTCACGATATGTTCTATGAGACCGCATCTCTTTTAGGTGTTCTATTGAAGGGTTGGCCTCCATAGTGTATGATTCCACAAATTTCATAAATTTTCAATAACATTTAGAGGGATGTCTATTTTTTGTTCTAAATCTATAATTTCAAAGCATTCCACTTCTAAAATTACGTTCTCTCTTAGAAAAAAATTCGCAAGTTGTTCCTTTGTACAATTAATCATGAATTAAATTCCCCCCAATATTATCTCCCATGCCTTTAACTATTTGTCCCCCTTACCCTTCACCTTTTGTCCCACCCTTCTTCCGCGACATATTCTTTGCCTCCACATATTCGACTTCTATGGCACATATCTTTCGGCATCTCCATTACACAGCCCACGTGTGATTGCTAGTTTATGTAACACCCACATTTTTCATACATAAATACAACAGTAAAATACTAGGATAATTGTTTTTTATTTAAATTTCTCACTACACAATGTCACAAAGGCTCCAAGTAAGGAAAACTCGATAACACATACGACACTTATGTAAGCCATCGACCTACATAGACACATGACAACACCATATATATGTCGATGCCAGACCTTCCCCAATGAACGAATGCTAGCAATAACCCAAACACAAGAAAAGGAACTTAAGGACTGGAAATCCCACAACACATCATTTCCATGATTACATCTTAGTAATGATTAACATTCCAAGAACATTTTTATATTAGGGTGATTTTATCCATTTTTCATATACAGATTCTGCAATTCATTTCACATTCAACTTACTGTTTGACCATTTAAGTTTTCTCTTCATTCCTTATGACAATCTCCATAACTTACATAATTAAACTCCATATTTCTAATTACCTACAAAGTTCCTAATTCTATCGTTTTTATGTTAAAGGTTTGTTTTCTCAAAATATGTTTAGTTGACATTTAATTTTACCTTCATTATGTAAGGGGACCAACCAGAAGTTATCGAGGGAAAATAATACACATCAAAGGAGGTGAAGGTTCAAGTTTCTCTTTCCTATAAACTTCCTTCCATTTGAAGCACATTTGTTTTCGTACTATGGTTGTTTTAGTATCAATTTTAGTTTGATTCAGTTAAGTGTTTACAAGACATAATTTTATTTTTATCTTGGTTTTAGTGGACTCTAAACTGACTCAAAGGCCTAGTAACAACAAGAATCAATTTGAATCCATTATTAACAAAAATTCAATGCCTAAATCATCCATAAGATCTTCAAGTGAATTTTTGTTCCTAAAACATTATCACACCTACTATTGTTTCTCATTTAATTTACAATGTTTGTTAGGTCTCTTTTTTTTTAGTGTCACTTTATAACATAAAGAGTTACTAAAGTACTTATTTAACATTTTGAATAAGTATATGATTGGAAGCATTATAACTAGCCATGAATCCCAAGTTAACCTCCTGATCAGCTGAGGTTTGGTTTAAAACCAACTGCGTCTAATGATCTACACCTCAACTATAAAATTTTTTAATTTGAAATGACATGCTTATGATAGATTACCTTCATGAAAGACAAAGGTGATATGTTGATAGAAACCAAGATAACACATTTAACTGAGAGGAAGTCAGGAGTTCATTAACATGATTTTAAGACCTAGAACAAGTATTTCATGATCTCCATTTATGTCATCTGGATCAACAGGGAATTCAGTCGCTGATGTGTTGGCTCGAAAATCTGTCGCTTGGGCAGATTTATGGATAAACGAGGAAACAGTGTGCAGGGCATAGCCCCTCTTTGAGTCAACAAAGCGAAACTGGTTTATTGCTATTCTACCAGCAGGAATCTTGTGCAAGTTTCACATTATTCTGCCTTTGGGGGTTGGGATCCCATCCCAGTAGGTTTATTTCCGGCTGCGAAGAGAAAGGAATGAAAGAGGGGATGAAGAAAGGTCAGATCCGAAAGGAGAAAAGAAATGAATTCCAAAGCAGAAAGGTCAGAGGGTTTATGTTTTGGGATCGGTAGTAAATAGAGCCAAACCTACTTGCATAAATGAACAAAGCAAATTCTGATGAATAAATGACAATAAAACAGAAGTAGATTCAACAGAATAAACACACAAATCTGACATAAGAAAGATCTAATGCAAATAACACATGTATTCAGCACAAAGTCTAAATATTGTATTAATATTTCTGTCTGTTACAAAAAGCTCAAAGTATTTTCTTATCACTTCTATTTTTCATCTGAAAGATATCCACTCCCAAATACAACAAGTATTTGAGTATTTATAGAAGAAGGAGAAGAAAGAAGGCAAAAAGGAACCAACCACCTATTTACAAAATATCTCAAAGTCATGTTGACTTTTGACAACTTGATGGATGACATCATCCCATGGTGCAACATGGATGATGTCATCATTTGTGCCAACACACTTTAGATATTCACAAAAAAGAAATAAAAAAGAGAGAGAATTCATTCATCATCGTCATTCTACAGCCGAAAGGGGGTATCCTACTTCTGTTGCTGTTCAGGTGACGAGATGTGAAATTGGGCACGGTATTCCATGAACTTGCTGATCATGGGCTCTAGTTGATCCTGGGAAGGATCCTTGTGTCACTCACTGATCGCTTCGCAAGTCTCCCGCTCGTCTATGAGCTTATCTTGGAGTTTGGAATATTCACTCTTTGCTTCGATTAGGAATCCGACAAAATCCTGACAGGCCAGCAGGTTATTGATGGACTTTGCGTCAAAAGTGACCTTTGGCCCCAGCCCTTTCAAAACGATCTCCTTGAAGATCTGGATGGTCTCATCAACTTTCCTTAAGGTGAAGGAAGGAGAAAGCAGCCCTGGAGACATGTTGAGAACGATTCATTCCATTTTGTGCATCGTGTCCAGGGCTTCTTCCTTCACCTTATTGATCTTTTCAAGGACGAATTCCAATTGATCCATCCGATAGTCCAGAGTAGAAAGGACTTTATTAAGGGCCCTGGGTTGACCAAAGACGCCGAACTTAACCAGATATTTGACTGAACGGTCGAACATTCTTTGGAAGGTCTCATGCTGCAGCCTAGCATGGTCCAGCTCTTCAGATATAGGTCCTGCCAATGCCTGGAGTTCCTTATTTTCCTTGTTGATGTTCGAATACAAATCGATGAACTTGGCGATCACTTTTTTGCTGTCCTTGAGGATCTGGCTCCTCCAAGCGGAAACTGCAATACCCTGCTTGCTGATCTTTGCATATTCATTGATTTTATCCTAGCTCAAAGGCTCAGGAGTATCGGCGGCAATTGAGGGAGGTACACTAACCATCTTCTGTAAGGCATGGAGTAGATGTTTATTTTGCTCTTTCAGTAGCCTTTTCTCTTCTTTTTCTTCTTGAAGCTTTTTGCAGAGGGCGTCGACTGTAGATAGGGCCTCTCCCTGAAGGCTTTCAAAAGATGTACCCATTGTGACTTGAGTCACTGTATAATCTGTCGAAGACAAATATTTTTTATCTTTCAGAGGATTGGGGTACGCGATCTCCATTACCCTCTCTCCCGAAGTACTCTGAGAGAAGCGTGTGATAGGATTTTGCTTCTTTTCCCCTTTTGACGGGATCACGGAGAAGTCCATCGAAGCGATGGGAACCTTCCTTTTCTGTTGACTCAGGTGCTGGGAGATCTAAGCTGGACACATGGTGGCGGCATAGAGAGAACAGCCGAAGAAGTTCCCACGGGAGGAAGGGATACTGTAGCAGAGGAAGACATAGGAAGGGAAGGGAGCTCAGAGACGAGGGAAGAAATGGAGGGGGACAGCTCCGCGAGAGAGGAGAAGATGGACGAGGAAGCAGGAGGAATGGTAGAAGAAGGGGAAGAGGACACGACCAAAGGAGTGGTCGCTTGAGTCACTCGAGGAGGGGAAAGAGGAGAGGGAGAAGAGATCGAAAGGACCTCAATTGTTGTAGCAGTGGTGACATCCTGAGTGGATGGGCCTATCGGAACATCTTCCACTGTTTCTTTCTCTGGGGAAGCCAGAGTTACAACTTGTTCGGGCGCAGTAGAAAGAGGACTTTCAGGAGCTTCCTCTTGGGTGGAGCTAGATTCACCCTCTTTGTTTTTACCTTTGCCTTTAGGATTCTGTTTTGATCTAGGAGGTGCGCTACCCAACAGAGAGGTTGTGAAATCAACTCCGAGGTAGATGAGCCCGTTCATCCGGCACCAATGCTCTGTTCTGCGCAGAGTTTCTTTGACCCTTTCCTCGATTGTTTGAGGTGCTTTGGTTCTATCAATTGCTGCAAAAGGCCAATCGTCCCCATTTTTATCAAGATATACTTGATCCACTTCCTGCTCGGTAGTTTGGTAGCCTTTGGGGACGATTGCCACCCCATACTGGATGATTTCTACTAAGGCCAAATGAGAATGGTCATTCCTCCTGAGCTCAACCTCATGAATGACGTTGATGTAAATGTCTTCGATCTAAGGAATGTGGATCGGGTCGAGCTTAGCCCTAGGCAGACAATTCCTCGGGTCGAAGGTAGGTCTTGCTGGGAAATTTTGTTTTAGATTCAACACCTCCAGCTCCGCAAACATGTCTTTTGCCTTATGGTGAGTAAGACATATATACCTACCCACTGTGAGGGGGAAAGGAGTTCCACCCTTTTTCCTCTTGAGGAATTTCTCATGGTAGGTAATTAGCTGCCTCGACAGCTCCAAGAGGATCAACTTCGGACTGGCGTACCTCGGAAGTTTAGTTGGTTCCCCCAAGAAGTTTGCTGCCCTTAGATAGGTGAACATGGGGAATTGAGTGAACAGGGGCCCCCATTTCTCCGTGGCTGCCACGATGCTCTTGGTCGTGTGACCGTGAGTCATATTCGGCCTCAACAGGCAGATGATGAAGTAGAAGAATGCATCATTTATTTTTGTAAATTGGGGGATGCTATTCTCTAGCTTCAATTCTGGATAGTATTCATAGATCTTGACTTGGGGCCATACCCCACTCCGCATCAAAGCTGGGTAGTCCCTCTCTGAAGCTGCAGCATAGACCACGTAGGAGTTCATATAGAATCTCCCCATTGTGTAGAATTGTTGTAGCTACTCAGAGATGGTGCTGCTTATGATTTCTGCCCATTCAAAGCATTGATCAGGCATATTTTTTATTCATGGTTTCAAGGTACCGCAGCATCCACTTGTGAAAATAATGGGCATCAGAAAGCCCAAAGACTCTGCTCAGGAATGTAATCGTGTCGCTGAGTTCCTCTGAAAAGTCACTACGGTGGATGACTTGTGGCCACCGAGTCACTACCTTTTTGTTTTTCAGGTAGACTCCATTCATCAGCTACATACACTGATCTTCATTGTCGTCCCAGGCCTTGATGCAGTCCTCTTGGCTGACGGCCACAAAGTTCCGGTGATGAGGGATGCCGAGCATTATCTCAAAGTGGGCGGGCAGTGAGGTTGATGATGACCTCGCCCTTGTCATTTACGACACATCTTGTGTCTTTGTTGTAGTATCGGGAAACCACCATTATAAACTCATTGTTTACGACACTAACAGGGATATCGCCCGTAAAATGTAGTGCACTGCCCATTAATTTGTCCATCCATGGACTTCTTGTAACTTTCTGAGTTCTGACCCAGAACTCCTCCATATCAATATGACCCAACTCTGAGTCTCTGATGTCTAGGTTACACTCGGCCTGGGACTCGGGCATTCTGACCCTCTGATATTTATACTTCATCTCTTCTTCTGTGAGCTTCGCTTTACCCTTGGATTTGGTAGGTCTTTTGTTTGATGTTGACATATGTGACTCTGAGCTTAGTTTCTGATCTACAAGGAGAAGAAGCGAAACACAACGCATGAAAGTCATATCAGTCATTTGATCCTCCATTGAAGCGTTAACAGTAGAAAGAGTTGGTGATTTTGAGGCCTCAGGACGCAGGACGCATGAATGTTGTAGCTTACAGAGTTAAATAACAAGGTGCACAGGAAAAGGGTGTTGCAAGGGTTAAATTAGTGCCAAAGGGCACGTGGCGCATGGATTCTACAGATTACATTCTTTGTTGTTGTAAGGATAAGTGCGCCTGCGCCATATGTATGTGTTTTATAACGGGCATATGTATCTTTCATGTTGCATGGGAGCAGGATGCACCCTTGGTGCATATATCTTTCATGTTGCATGGAACTTTGGTGCGCCAAAGGTGCATAGAAGGTTTTTGCAACATATGCTCTTTGTGCGCTTTAAGGGAACTTGGCGCGGCGCATGTATAGTCTGCATGACATAATGTTATTCCAATGATGGATGCGCCTGCGCCGTTCAAAGCTTTGCACTTGGCGCGGATTTAACTGGTGTTGCACATATGTAGGGTGCGCCAAGGGGCGCAGGTTTGAGTGATGTAACAAAGGAGTTTGGTGCGCCATGAGGGGGCGCAGAGAAAGCGTTTGCAACAAACTAAGGAAGTGCGCCTTGAGGGCGCAGCTTTTCACAATGCAGTAGGCAGGGAATGTGCGCCATTGGCGCGGCTACTGTTTGTGTAACAAGGGCGACAGATGCGCCATTGGCGCAACTGTTCTTGGTGTTGCAGGGCATGCTAATGCGCCAAGGGAGAAGGAAAATACAGTTTCCTTTTAGGCTTGACTCACTTCAGAGGGATTCCATTCCTTCAAACTTCTTCTGCAAGGTACCTTGGAGGGGCGAAATGGCTTAAAACAAAAGGGTTTTAAACCACCATTTTAGGACAGCTTCCTCTACCAGCAGACCTGGAAAGAGGGGGAGGAAAATGTGGAAAGACAGTAGGGGGGGAAGGCCAGTTCATGATTTCATTCTCTCCCATTCAAATCATACCCAACAAGCAAACAAAGCATCAAAGCACAAAACACACAAAAGAGATAAGGACCTCTTACCAGGATATATAACGATGAAAAAGTGTGAACGGGTCCACTACGTGTTAAAACTGACAGGGCAGGTGCGCTGACAGGTTCAGAGAAAATATAATAAAAACGTGATTTCTCTGGTGATAATGACATTTGCAGACGCGCCTATATATAGGTGAGGCAGTAATAAATGCGCCACCAACCTTTTCAAGTGGCGCATGGAAATCATTGTCGACATAAGAAAGCATGCGCCTTTGGCGCACCAAAGCACTTACGAGCACGGAGTTAAGTGTTTCCTTTGGCGCACCAAACGTGATGTCGACACAGGATTATGTGCGCCTTTGGCGCACTGAAACTTGGCACAACAAAAGGATTGTTAGCAGGAAGGCGCATGCACCTTGGCACATGCGAGGAAGGCTCAACATAGTGTGCCACATGAAAAGGTCTGTCAACACAAGAAATCATGCACCAAAGGATTTAAAGGGGGGTGCACCAAAACATGATGTTGCATGGTTATTATGTGCGCCCAACCAAAAAGACTCAAAAATGGCTAAGTTCGGAAAACTAGATTTCCCAGGAAGGGATTTTGCAATGTTCCGAACGCAAGGAGCCCTTGGAGAGGAACCAGAACAAAATTTCGGTATGGTTATCTGTAAAATTGCCCTTGCCAATTTTACGGGATAACATGATGAAATTAATTTCTAGATCTAATCTCGTAAGACCTGGCAATCCAAAAGGATACTCAAGGAGTATTAGCTCTACTTACCCCATAGATGGTAAGGCTACACTACATAGTCATTGCTTTGAAGAAGCACTCATAAGGTGACTTCCAAGGTGGTCTTGACCACTCAAGATGGTGTCGGACCTGAAGAGAGGACATTCTCCTCATGGGTACCCAACTAGAAGAAAACCACATACTCCAGATAAAGTTGGACCATGTCATTCCTAAAATACGGGTTCACGAAATGGTCACTAAACATAATGAGTATGACGGTAAACTCCAACTAGGGGTTTTATTTACATAACGTAGGAGGTGCCATCGAGTACAAGTTTTAAGTTTTTTCTATGGTTTCAAATTTTTTCTACGCTACAAAGGATCACACACATTAAGACAAGTTATGCATAGATCGTATACTAGGGTTGAGTGTTTCAATTAAATCTTTTTACTACATTTACAAGGTAAGAATACAACACAATAAATAATTAATTTTTTATTGAACTCTAAAAAATGCCCCATATATATATATATAACCCTTTTACCATACGTAACTATGAATTAAATTGAACCTGTGATTAAATGCACATTTCCTAAGATATCCCTAAAACTAGCTTCCCATACATATTAGCAAATTTCAAATATAACATTTATTTAGCATGAGACTACATTATACATATATTCATTTTACAATGACCTTTAAAAATTACAATAATAAATAATGAATGACACATCACCTTTTCATCATCATTCTTGCATCCTACAAAACCATGTGAGCATGAAATTAGCGATAAATCGCTGGCATGGAATCCACCCTAATCTAACATAATTAATGTCTTTAGTTTCCCATTTACATATAATTATTATTATAATTTTCATTTGGAATAAAAGGTTTAGAAACATGTAATCATTTCATTTCATTTCACTTCATTTCATAACCAATGAGAGAGAGAGAGAAAGGAAGAGAAAGAAACACCATTTTGTCAAAAGTTATATTTCACACAACAAGTTACAGTATGGAGTTTCAAACAATTATTTACATGTGTCAAAATTTTCCACGATGATTTCGCAACTCGACAAGGATCCTGCCACTTTTATTTACATTTTCCTACTAGCTACAAAAATGATCAACTCAAGCTCGAAGGCTAAGAAACCTCTTTCAAACGTTGTCTTCCAATTAGAAAACACATGATGGTTAAATTTCTATGTGTCCATTTATATACCAAGACTTCATAGGAACTGACGGAATTCAGAACTAGCGAACAGTTTACGATTGATGGCTAGTTTTTTGGGGCCATCTGTCATAATCGGCCTAGTTGCAAATGATTAAAAGTTAGATCAATGGCTCAATAAACCACATCCAAAACTAAAGTTTGATGGATGTATCCACCACGATAAAATTCCTACAAGTTCCCCCATGCAAGGATAATTCATCAGAGTCGACAGAACTTGGAACTAGAAAACTATTTTCAAATGGTGACAAGTTTTTTGGAGCCACCGGTCCTAATCGGTCCAATTTAACCTAGTCAAACTATGACCGGTGGCCTACAAAAATGGATTTGCCAAACTATACATAATTTTTTTTTCCCTTGAAATGAAGGTTCCATGCAATTGTCTAGTAAAAACACCAGAGGTTTGCAAAGACGGATAATAGTTTCTCTATCCAGGTTTCAAATGGTGATTCAAAACAAAAGCCAACTGTTTAGAATCAGCATTTTCCTACCACTGCAAAACACTTTAACAGGGATCCTATAAGGGAATCAAAAAGTTCACAAATATTCATTAAGGGTTGATCCAAAAGGATTAAAGTGACTCCTCACATAATAAGGTACACGTAGAAAACTCGACATCTCCTTTCCAGAGTTACGAAGGTTGATTGGCATGTCTCCGAAAATCATGATTTATCTATTTTAACAAGGGAGCAGGCAACATATTTTCAGGGGTCCAACTTCAACTTGTCAATAAAACGATTACTATAGTAATTTGGTTTAGTTGGGACATTTACTTAGATTATCACAGAGTGAGGGTTTAAGTCCATTAATTATGAAGGATTATTGGATCATGTAGGTTATGTTATAACGTCTTATTGCTTTGAAAACATGATTATTTACACAATCAGATCTTATGATAATTCCTACAGTTTAAATTTTTATCTTATTATAAATGAAACACTAAATGACAATAATTATAAAAGATAAAGAGAGAGGAACCATGCCTGGAGGAACGAATCTGATCAAAATTGTGGGATCTGATTCTGCATCTTTAATGGATATTTCATCAAGCAGTTTACACGCATCCTCAATTCCACCCTTATGCATTTTCTATAAATATTCTATACTCATTCCACAAAACAAATTGAACATTCTATGCAACCATATCTTGTGTATCTTCTGCAATCCTCTTTACAAACAAAATTAGGTCCAATACTTGAATTCCCAAGTACTGATGCAAAGACTTTGGAATGGAAGTGTTATTGTGACCATCATAGGCCATCAATAAAGGAAGTGTTGCAATTGAAGGTAAGAAAAATTTTATGCGACAAGGAAGTGGGTCAAGGTATTGAAGCTTTCCCACTGATAACCATCCACAAAACATTGTGTGTAATTGAAAAGTGTTTTCCCCCAGACACCCACTCCCCAAGGCGTACAAATGGAACAATTAATCCAATATGTAATGGAGTAACAACAAAATTCACTAACATGACTGTACGTAAATGAAAATAGATCTAAGAAATCAAGCCGCTATGAAAGAGAGTACAACAGTCACACCAAAAACTGGAAATATTCCAAAAATAAATCCTAGAGAAAATGAAGCATCCAATTGCTTTCACATTAATACCCTCATTAGTCTTCTTCTCTATTTAAAAATCTATGTGATGGAGTTGAATTTGGTAATGTGGATGCTCCCATTCATCAAAGTCTCATCCTTTTCTATCATGCTATCAACTCTCAGCCCAAGGTCTCCATCGTGGATGATGGGAGTTCATGAGCAGGAGGTAAGGTTGAGGGAAAAACTAAAAGTCTAACTTCTATTATGATTCTAGCCAAGAATCTAAGCAGGCTCCACCTATTTTTATAGTTTGGGAAAGGTGATAGCAGATGGAGAAGAAGATTTGGCATTAAACTCTCCAATTGCATTCACTTGAAAGTTACTAAAGCCTTTTCAAAAAAAGCATTTTGAGTATATCCTACAAGAATTACAGTCCATGAACCCAAATTTCTCTCAAGATTTTTTTTGGCTAATAGTTTACATGCCTTTCATATTCTTCCACAAGTTGCAGGCAGATCTGCCACGAAACTTACAACTATAAAATCTTGAAAAAAATCCCATTTTTGCGTTGATTGGGAGAAAGGTGGAATAAATTTGGATTTCCAATATGCTTTAACAGACGTCCCTTCCCTTGTTTTGGCGCTTCCTTTTCAATGCGAGCTGGGAGTATGTGGAAAAAAGGTGAGCTGATCAGGTTGGAGGCCTACTTATTACAATGAGAACTAGTGTGAATGTCTCTGATAAAAAAATGGCCCGCTTTGCATTCAGCTAGCTCTCCAAACTTCCAAAAATTGCTAAATTTACAACGTTTCCATGGGTTGTGTGTGGTCTAATCTCTCGAACCTCAAATTTAATCAAACCCTTTTTTTCGGTCCGGGAAATGACCTGTTTGACTGGTTATTATGGTCCACCTGCCTATGCTCCAATTTTTTTTTTTTTTTTTTTCTTTATTTATTTTATATTATATCCCTTTTTTTTGGCTGGGTATTATAGTTTACTCTTTTTCTCATATATTATTTTTTTTAAAAGTCAAATTCATTCAAACCGTATTATTGGATTAGAAAATGGGAATCTTCGTCTCCTTTGCCTACCCTTCAAAATTATTTTATATAATAATAATTGAGCGTCGTTGGTATCAACGTGTTTTGATTTTCTACGTGTGGCGTGTGATTTTGTATGAACATGCCTTAACATAAAAGCACATGCGAATGTGACGAAATGGAGGGAAGATTATAAATTATATTATATAATATTAACGAGAAATATGTGGGAGAATAAAAGAGTTTGAAATTGAAATAATCATTACCCGCAAGTCTGATTTAGGAAATCAATACCCGCACGTCTGCTTGAGGAAATCCATACCCATGTGAAGCTTAATAAACGACCCTCTTCTTTCTCATGTTTCCCACTTTTGATTCCTTTTGGTGAGCTTCCATTGTTATTCAAATTAGGGAGGGCCTGTCTATAAACACTGAGAATCACCATTCTAGTATCAAGAAGAAAAATATGGTTATTAATACGAAATGGAGATTACATAAGCGGTGGACACTAATTTAATGCATAACTAAGCAAAGAGGCATATGCTTTAGATTTTTTATTTAATCATGGTTCACGCTTGTATTTATTTATTTATTTGCGAGGCTTGCTTTTCGAGTTTTCTTTGGGTTCCTTGTGGCGAGTCTCAAGAAGAAAAATATGGTTGTTAATAAGTAATCGAAAAAGAGTGGTTTTTAAATTGGATTTGTTGATACGGTAGGAAAATTCATGCCATGCTGATCTTGGTATTATATATATAAGTGGCCCAAAGGGAATTATCATATTATTTAATAATAGTTAAATGACTGTTTCAGTCTCTTGATATAAGGAGAAAATATATTATACGAATATAAAATTGAGCATTTCTAAGTATTCTAGAGAAATCAAGTATTATTTGAATCACATTAAAAGTTTTTCTGTACATCAAAAAAACATTGGATGATATGTCATGAATCTCTAGAATATTTAACAAGTATTATTTTCAATATGGTTGCTATCTCTAGAGATGAAATATGTCTTAAGATGATTTGACTATTCTCTCCTTGATCACATGCCCCAAAATATATTTTAATTTTCTTAAATTTTTAGTTATTGGTGCTTAACTAACATAAGAAATTATACTATTCACCAAGTGACTAGAATGAAAAATTTGGGATATGAAAAATAATATTGGAGATTAAAACTAAGAAAATGTAATCATAAAATTATATTGAGCATGTTTATAATTTTGATCTTAGTCAAAGTACATGCTCTAGAATTTCCAAAGTATAAGTCCATGGTCAAGAAAAATATGAATGGTTTTCATCGATGTTATAGGTTTTCCTATCACCTATTAGTGCACATTTCCATTTTCACCTTCTCAAAACTAGTATTAGATTGAAATAATCATAAACATAAACACTACATTTTGTAGACACCCAAATAAATCAATTAATTACTTGATAATTTCAATATTAGCTTAATCCCTAAAATATGACTTATGTGTCTATTCCGAGCTTGGTTGTTATATACTTAGTCCTATACTAGAATTGTTCTCCATTTCACTACTCATTCTATCACATAAGAACTTACAATAGTCCAAAGTAATATACTAGTTATAACTATCGGACCCAGATTTCTAGCCTCACTAACCTACCCTAAAAAATAACCAAATAGGGACAAAAGTACTAGATGATTTTTTCCAAAACTCACATTTTCATCCATAGACTTCAAACATTCAATATTTAAATTTGAAAGCTTTTATGGATCATTACTTTCATCATGAGTTGGCCTTAATAAAAAATATAGCTATGGAACCCTATATAAACAAGTTAAACACGTGCATTTATTCACTTGAAGATTACTTAGCACATTCAAGCACTCCTCAAGAAAATATATCTTAAAAGGCATTCAAAAATATGCTAAATTTCCCTAAAGTAGTAGCCTATATTAGGAATAGTTCTTACACAAGTTTGAAGCAATCTAAAGTAGATTCTAGAGTTAATCTTCCCAAACCAATAGCCATCATAGCACAACTAAGAATATAGTAAGAAGTATAATACAAGAATTATCAAGTGATCAGTTTGTCAAATATAGCTACATCCATGCAAATATCACATATAAAGGTTGAGAAATACAGATGGTTTATGGAATATTCAAAGTATTACTAGCATAAGAATGGTATAGATTGCACTTCAAGCAAAACAATAGCCTTTTTATAGGGTTTTCACCCATCATTAGGGTTAATTATGGTTTAATTCAAATGGTTTCACACATATTCAAGACCTAATTTATTAAAGCTAGATATATCTTACATATGGAAGTGGTATACATAGTTGAAGAGTTTTTTCTTAGTTTAACAGTTTGGTCCCTCCATATTGTACACTTCTAGAAATGGAGACAAAACCTCTGCAGAAAATTACCATATATTTCATCATTTTATCATATCAATTGTTAACCCTAATTAGAAATTGAAATAAGTAAATGCATTAACACATTTCCTCAAACTTACAAAATTTTGAGATAAATAATAAGTTTGTGAACCCACTTAATTATAAATTTCATAACCTATTTGGCCTAGATCTATGTGGTATAAATAAAGTATGCTACTATCAAAATACTATGGTTTCATTGCATATTGTTACTTTTCTATTATTGTATACCATTTTTATGGAGTAATCCAACCAATTATATGTTGCTTGAGAATATCCAACTCTTGAACACACTGTGCAAGGATAGGCATCATATGGATTACTCTTCTATTTTATTCATGATTTATTTATTTTTAAAAATATACCTAATGATGGAAAAAATTAATGCCATGTTTGATCCCCTCAAAAATAAAGTTGATCTCGACCCTCTTATTAGGTAAAATGGAATCAATTATAATTTGTTCAATAATGTTGATCATGATCAAGTTAAAATCCTAATATTTTAGTAAGGACATTCACAAACATCCATCTGACCTTGATATGATCAGTACATTTCGTCTTACCTCTAAATCTTCTTGTGATTCTCAATATCAACAACGTAATGAATAATCTCTTTTTCAGGTGTTTAATCATACATCTACTATAGCCAAATCGAATTTTCCTATAGCTCTTAGGGCATCCAACCTCTTTAAAATGTTACAAGGTATATTCATATGGATACAAATATTATCATATATCTTATGAAAAATATTTGGCTCCAAACTCTTCTTCTATTATGCATGCCCATGAGTATCTTATACAATTAGAGAAAGGTGTATCTAGACCTTCTACTAGTGTATATTAAGCTCAAAAAAATTGTAATTAAAAGGAACAATAAACATATCATTCCAATCCACAAAGAACTTAGATGTTAATAAAACATCACACTCAATAAGCTAAAAGTAATGTTCCAAAATAAGTTTTCAATTTTTTTTCAACCAAATGAACAACAATATCACAAATTAATATTCAACTCTATGCAGTACAATGAGAAGGGACCTTCTTGTTGGTGTGTGTTATTTTCCACATCATTAGGTGAGTCATCTCACTTAGGTGAGATCGTAGGTCCATGTGTCATTTAGGGGTCATTATGAGATTCTCTTACGCATTAGTGCATTAGCACTTCAGTGCGTCAGTGCGTCACCGTGTCAGTGTGTCATATGTGTCATTGGGAGTTACACTTCTATTCTAGGAATGTAACTCTCCCTCTCTACTTGAGTTGTCATGATTGCAGCACTCAGGGTTACTCAGCACGTCCGATATGTACACGTATTTTGATCTATGAGATAGAGGAGTGTTTTATGGCTTAACTAGGTTTTGCACGTGTTTCAAATCTTTGCATGCACATTCGGTTGATGCTCGCTCCTTCCGAAATCTCTTCACGTTGTCGTTCACACGTCCGTTGATGTGCACGTCATCCCTTTTGATCCTCGCTTGTGGGTTTTAAACCCTCTCTCATGGTATAAGAGAGGATCCTATGGATCCATGCACCCTTCGGCATTTCTGTGCGTGTTTTTTGGATTTCGACATGATATTCAGATCTCTTTTAGCGTGTGTCGTAATGGAAATTCCGATCTTGCTCTACTTGCACTGATTTAGGCTTCATACCTCTGTTCGGTTTTCGAGTGTTCGTGGTTCATTTTTGGGGTTTAATGGTTTGCATATTTGCATGCAGTTTTGGAGGTGTTTTTTTCATTCCAAGTTGCAGATCTATGTTATTTGTGTTGGTTTTGTGCACGAGTTTATTTGGTTCGACGTTCGTTTACCGTGCATTGGGTTTATGCTTCACAGTCTTAGACCATTCAGTTCTCCTCACTGCATTATTGAAGCATGTGCCCACCTTGATCGATAGCTCCTCCATTCTCGTGCTTTACACCTCCTTGTCTTTACTTTTTTGGAGCCTTCAACCTGCTCGTGATCTCCTTAAACATTCTACATTGCTCTCTGAGCTGTTGTTCGCTGCTATTCGTTGCTATTTGCTGTTGTTGTTGATGTGCTCGTGTTATTACAAAATTAGAGCTGTTATTTTATCCTGTTTGGTAGTTCCACCCAGCTCATCTGTTTCCTCTAATGGTTCCCTCAACTCGTGCTTCGTGGAGGTCTGCATTCTTTTTTAAAAAAACATTTTTTTGACCTGCACACCCAGCACGGCCATTTTTCTGGCTTTTCTAGATTTTTTTTGGTGGTTTGGGATCTGTACTACTCTCCCACATGCTTGTAGTAGCTTCCAGCTCACCAACACAGCCTCCAGCAACCTCTAGCGACTTTCAAACCCAGCCACATGCGTTGAAAAACATTTTTTTGATTTGTTGTCTTCCTTGCCAGTTACAAGTTGCATTGGCTACTATTCTTGCTGGCTGGTAACTTCTCCAAACATCGCAGCACATGGCCACCTCTGCTATGCACCTAGGGAAAGGATGTTATGATGTATATGATGGAGATGCCGACATGTGGCACACATCCCTTTATCTTATTATATCATTCATTTATGATTTATTATGCTTAGGAGGTCGGCCTCAGTATTGGCCATAGGTTAGAATGGTATATATAGGGGTTAGAAGGTTGTAGTTAATCATCATATTGAGTATTGGAGTGTTATTGTATGGTTTGGAGGTTACCTCCTCGAAGTGGTATTGGAGGTTTCCCCCTCGAAGTGGCAAAGCTATTATATGAGCATATTGTCATCATTTATCTATATTTTGGTGTTCTCTCATGTTATTCTGCTGCATATGTTCTGATTTATACAAGTAATATCCTTACAAGTGGTATCAGAGCAGCGATTTCGGCCAAAATTAGGGTAAAAACCCTAATTTTTTGTTTCAATTATATCTTGAATAGGATATCTAATTTGTTTCCAATTTTTTTAGAATAATTTTGAAACACTCTATGTCATAATATCTGAAAAATTAAGCTGAATTGGATCTGTTTTGCGGATGTTATTGGTGTTTTAGGTTTTTTCATAAATTCACTTTTCAGGAAGCAAATTGTGGTATTTTTTAGCAAAATTTATATTTTCGGAAAGACCTTGAAATTTCAGTTATGGTTTGTTCTTTGTGTTTTTATCCATCTACCGAAATATTTTCATAATTCCTAAACCCTAATCATGGTCACGGGGATAGAAAAATTTTATGGAAATGGTGAGATGGATGCTAAAGAATGGTGGATAAAATTTAAGAATATGTATTTCTCATATTTCATGACAAGGAATAGATTTTCACATTATCTTGGTGGTCCTACATGGATTTGGTTTTCTGAGTTAAAAAATGACAAGAAGGATTGGTCTTGGGAGGAAATGGAACAACTTTTTATGGATAGATGGGACCACAAAGAGGAAGAAGAGTCAAAGGAAGATGATGGGGAAGAATATATTGAAGAATCAAGAGAGAAAGAAGATGAAGATGAAGGTGAAGAAGATTCAAGAGAAGATGATGGTGCAGCATATATTAAAGAATCTAACGCAGAAGAAGTTGACGAAGACTATGAAGAAGAGGAAGAAAAACAAGATATTGATGCAGAAGAAGATATTATAGCTCCCAAGAAGGAAGATACCATATTTCAGTTTCATGGATGCATTCAAAGGAATAAGATAATTGTTTCCATAAACCCTAATAGCAAGTATAACTTCATCAACAAGGATATGGCTCGACATCTACATATTCAAGAAAGTAATATCAAAGAAGCTCAAGTGAATGGTAAGAAAATTCAAGTTTTTGAAGATTTAAAACTTACTATGGACAAATATACTTTACATTCAGATTTTTTTTCCTTATATATGGATGGTTTGGATATTGTTCTTGGGTATCCTTGGTTAGAGACATTGGGGACAATTAATATTAATATGAAAAATAAGTTTATGAAGATTTGGTACAAAAAGAAGAAGGTCACTTTACATGATATCAGGCTTAATGGAAATCAAAGAAAAGTCAATATAGACCATGAGGATGATTTAGAGTATGGGGAAGAAGGGAATAAGGAGGATATTCAAAAGAGGAACATGAAGAAAAAGAAGGAAATGATGATTCATCTACTCAAGAGAAAAATAAAATATCAAATGCAAAGGTGGAAGAAGAAAAGAAAGTTCAGAAAAAGGTTGATAAGGTTGAGGATACTACAACTGCAGCATATGGAAATCCATGTCAACATGAGAGAAAAAAATCATGGAGATATCCCATGGCACATCATATTTCCAACCAATATAGATATACAGGTAATTGGAGGAATAATCAGTTTATTTATACAGGGGATCAATGAAGCAACAATTATGAAGCATGGAATCCTTATTATGGTTATACATGGAATCCTTATTATGGTTATGCATTGAATCTTTATGTTGGTTATGCATGGAATCTGAGGATGATAAACTATGGTCACAAATGGAATCAGAGTAGCATAACGGAATATGAATATTAGTTCAGATATGTATCATCTAACAGGATCACATATGGATGGATGATCGATCATGGCGCAAAGTGTGTAAAAATTTACAACACACTCATTACATGGTTTCTTATTATGTTTTGGGGATGAAACATGTCAAGGAGGGAAGGAATGCTATGCACCTAGGGAAAGGATGTTATGATGTATATGATGGAGATGCCAACATGTGGCACACATCCCTTTATCTTATTATATCATTCATTTATGATTTATTATGCTTAGGAGGTCGGCCTTAGTATTGGCCATAGGTTAGAATGGTATATATAGGGGTTAGAAGGTTGTAGTTAATCATCATATTGAGTATTGGAGTGTTATTGTATGGTTTGGAGGTTATCCCCTAAAAGTGGTATTGGAGGTTGCCCCCTCGAAGTGGCAAGGCTATTATATGAGCATATTGTCATAATTTATCTATAATTTGGTGTTCTCTCATGTTATTTTGTTGTATATGTTCTGATTTATACAAATAATATCCTTACAACCTCTCTCGATCCTGTAAAACAACAGTTACATCAAGCAACTCAGTGCATTGGGCCTCTCTCTCTCCACATGGGCTTCCACAGCTAGCTGCTCTCCACCCGACTTCAACGTGCGCCCCCACATTTCCCTTTTACAAATTGTTTGGAGGTTAAAAAAATTTACTCTTTAATGTTTTAAGGATTAAAACATTAATTCATTGGCATGTAATAATTTATAAGGTTGTTTTTGGCTTGATTAATCAACCTTCCTACGCGTGTCGAAGACAGAGGGTGAGGTCCGGAGTTGGAAGGAGGCTAATCCCCCCTCATAGTCAAAACAAACTATGCCTAAAATTTTATTTCGTTTCCAACAAGTACCCACACGATACCCTTTGCACCCATTTCGTGCACTTTTTTAATGCATTTGTAGTGTGTAGTGCATTTTTCCATCAGTTGCGGGAATCGTTTTAATGCTATAACTTTTGACTCGCTACTCATTCCTAAGCGCTTCTTTGCTCAAAGTTGTATGATTTTTTTCACACTACGTGATGAAATTGCCAATTTTACAAATTCACTACTTTTATAAAGTGCCACATTCTGGGGGGTTGATTGTACTCTTGGACCTACACATGCAGACACATTATCAGCCGAGTCCGACATCTTTCTTTTGTGTATCTTGCATTTTTCATCATGGAGAGTTCTCTTTCCAGACATGAGCATCCTAGGATCACCTTACAGCCTCTGCCACTTCTCACTAGGAGAGAGACCTATTCAGCTTGGCATGCTTCCATGGAACGTTACTTTACCCACGAGGGTCTTTTACCCTTCTTGCTTGGGCCAGTACCTGTCGCCGCTAATTATCATCATCTAGAGGACTTCCTCGACACTTGTGACCATGTTTTTGGTCACATGAGAAGCATGTCTCTCATTCTCTCTGGTTTCACATGGCTGACTCAGATCCACCTCACCGTGTCTAGAGCATTCTTCAGTTCCTCTTTCTCTCACTATTCTAGCCATTGTTGTCACCCCCCACATCTCATCAGATATCGAGCAGTCTCCTACTCAGTCTCACACCATCATTACACCTACCACCTTTCCACCTCCAGTGTGCGAGGAAAATTTCACTACTCTACCTTCATTGGATGACTCATACCTATCTGATATCACTCTTCTGTTTGTTGAGTCCCCTCATTGGGACGAGTATCTTCCTGAACTTTGTCATCTTTTCCCAGAGTCCACTTGTGATGCTCTATAGGTACCTCATCCATCTATAGGTGTTTCATAGGATTTCATCATCTCTGTTGTTGGGAGTGCCCCTTCCGGGAATCATGTCACTTCCACATTTCCAGAGACCTTCATTGATCCACCCTCAGTTGTGGATCCCTTTTCTCTTGTGGAGGATGTTTTTTTCCCTTCACATCACTTGGACATCCTTTCTATGGGTGTTCCTCTTCACTCTGATAGTTCTACGCACGTGGCACTACCTTCAATTCCTTGGCACTCACTCGCTAGACCTATGTCACACTTCCATGCACTAGACTCAAATTTCTTCGTGTTGCTTCCTTCAGTTTCCTTTGTGGAGTGGGTGTAATTTTAACATGTCATTTCTGTTCTTCCTAAGGGCAGGCACACAGTTCGTTGTGGGTGGCTCTTCTTCAGTCCAGAGGTAGAGGATCTTGTCATCGACATTCTTCTGGGAGACTTCCTAGAGCTGCAGAGTTCAGATCCATCCATGGCATCTTCTGCATTCCTCTTGTCTCCCTCTTCTTATCTCTTCTTCTTCTTTCTGAGAGATTGCCTCTTTGTACATGGGTATCCTTTTAGGCTCGTCTATGGCAGGGACCCATATTTGGCATCTTTCTTAGATTAGAGAGTGTGTTGTTCTCTTGTGGTGGATGTTTTTCCCACTAGGTTTTCCTTCATTGCTTTAGATATTCTTTCTTGTACATGGGTACCTCATTAGGCTTTGCGCCAAGACCCATTTCTCGTTTCTGACTTGCTGCCTCATCCCAAGTTACGATGAAGGGGGGTGTTGGTGTGTGTTATTTTCCACATCATTAGGTGAGTCATCTCACTTAGGTGAGATTGTAGGTCCATGTGTCATTTAGGGGTCATTATGAGAATCTCTTATGCGTCAGTGCGTCAGCGCGTCAGTGCGTCATATGTGTCATTGGGAGTTACACTTCTATTCTAGGAATGTAACTCCTCCTCTCTACTTGAGTTGTCATGATTGCAGCACTGGGGGTTACTCAGCACCTCCTATATGTACACGTATTTTGATCTATGAGATAGAGGAGAGTTTTATGGCTTAACTAGGTTCTGCACGTGTTTCAAATCTTTGCATGCACATTCGGTTGATGCTCGCTCCTTCCAAGATCTCTTCATGTTGCCGTTCGCACATCTGTTGATGTGCACGTCGTCCCTTGTGATCCTCGCTTACGGGTTTTAAACCCTCTTTCACTTCTTTATATATGAAAGGAAGATCAATATAAGAATTTTTCAATGCCATAAATAATACCTTAAATTAAGAAAAGTACTATTTAAAACCATATATCAAGGAAATAACTATACCTAATAACTAGATAACATCCTCTTAATATCTAAATAAGATAAAATAAATACACACATATAAGGGTAAGTGCACAAATCTCAGGGGCTAAAAAGCGGAACAAAAATCTAAATTAGCCAAAATGCGTATGCATTATGGTTTTTTAGGTTTTGTATTTTCCAAATCTAAAACACATACGTGTTATAAATTTGTATGCGGTTTTAGTTATATGAATTTTGGAACGCGTAAGTGTTTTGAGTTATGGAAAAGGACGTTGGAGAGCATACAATATATATAAAAAAAATGCACATGCGTTATAACGGATATGAAATTTTATTTTTTCCTTTTTCCAAGGAAAACTTCTTGACTTGGATCCTGAAGCCCAAGGCAAAAAATTTTAAGTTTCCTCTGCCTCCCCACTGACCTGTAACCAATCAAAGATCAACATGTGGCACCTTGGGCATCGGTAGAAGTTTGGACCTTTTTGATCCCTAGCGCTTTTCGGCCAATAATACACAATGTCTCAAATCGCTCCAATGACCTGATTTTTTGCCGGGGTGTTGTAAAGCCGACACGTGTCCTCTTCGAGCTCGTAGGCACACGGATGTAAATCCTGATTTCTCCCTAAAGAAAGAGAATGTGCCAAACTTTCTCCCCACTCTGTCGTCTTGCGCATGGGAAAATTTTCTTCCCTAGGCCCACAGGCGTGCTCTTTGGAAAATTTTCCTCCAAAGGTCCGCCGGCCTATAACTTGAGAAATATGAGAAGTTAGGAGGACTTCTTTATATCATTGGAAAGGTGAGGAAATTTCCTATCAAATGGAAATTGTTTAGGGAAGTTTTGAGGGTGTCAATTCTGATAAAAAAATCAAGTTGAATATTTTAAGCCATTTAGAGAGTGGTGTAGTGTGAAATTACCCTCTTAACCTAATTGAACTTTCTAACCCTCTTGTGATGTTTAATAATTGTTAATAAAGAAAAAAATATAATCTACTAAATTAGTATTGATCCTGAACCTTGTTTGTGAAAATTGTTATCTTGTAACCAACTTGAAGACACTTTTAAACAAAAAAAAATTATTCCATAATTTTCCTATCTATTCATAAGTTATTCCTTGGTCTCAAGTGGGTTATCTTTAGTAGACGTTACAACATCCCTTCAGATCTCTGTTACTTGTGAGCGGAAGGGAAATTCTACACACTATATTTTTCATATCCACATTTTATAACGGATTCCACTCTTCTCCGCCGAAAAAAGGACATATCAAAATCACAAAATAAAGAGTCTTGCCAAGGAGGCATTACTCAGAGACAAAGGAAATGAAAAACGAAAACAAATCTTTAGTTGGTTTTTTCAAGGAAATAGGAGGTTTTTGTTTTGAAATAAATTATTTACGAGCTTATAGAGGAGGTGTTCAGTCAAGAATAGAGTGCATTATTTTGAGTCTATTTATATTTAGTACAATGCATTGTGAACTACGAATGGTATAACTATACATTGCATTGTGGAATTACAGGGTGGACAAGGAATGGAGTAAATGAACAACAATTCAATCATAATTTTCTTACTAAATGACATTGTGGAGGCATTACGGTAGACCTCACATCCATGCGCTCAATATTCAAATGAGAAATAACGGTAACCCATGTGAGACAGTAGAGAGGGTGCCCTCAAGTTACATAAATTTGAAAATGTTTTATAATATCATGTGCGATGTTAATTGCAACAACATGGAACTAGCATTGTGTGGGTTTAGAGAATGATTACACTCTCTCAATATCAATTATGAGGGCATGAATATACTAAATTACAGTTGGGCGATGTCATATATAGTCCCATAAGACTATCAACCCACATTACATTTCAGTGTTAACTCTGTATTTTATGGGTAGATAATGAAACCACATTTATTTCAGGCATTTAGTTAAGAAAGTCACACAACAAGTGCACGATTCAAAAACTTCCGTAAATATATACCAAGTGAATGTGAACTGTTCTACAAAATGTCTAAAAAAAATGTGGTCCCATGGACTGCAATGATTGTAGGATATGCTCAAAATGGGTTTATTGAAAAGGGGGGCAAAGTTGTCAACAATCTAAGACTGACCATCCATGGAAAAGAGTAAAGAGGAGTTTCAAGTATCCTTGAAGTATTTTTGTTCTATTGTTTGGGGTTTTCTAATGAATATCTCCATCATTCCTACTCGAGTTGAATTGGTTGTAAGTGTCATCAAGTTCTTGACAATGGTTAAAAAATGTGTGCATCATACATTATTTAGTGGTATGGATATTTTGTGATAGATTTTGAGAATATTGTGGCATCCAATGTCATGATCAAGGAGGAGGACAAGGAGTTATTTGAGATGAACCATGTGGAAAATATTAAAAGAGATATTGAGGGAAATTATCTTGATATGACAACATGAATTTCTTGTGACTTAGTAAAACGACTTGTAACTTGTTATAGGAAGCATGTGATGGCTGTGATCTCAATGCATATATAGATCATGCATGTAAAATACACCACTAATCTTGTTCTCAACCCAAAAGATAAGAATTGTCCTATATAATTGGTGATTTCCATGTCAACTAAACAAGCTCCTAGAGCTTCACAAGTATTGATCTTATTAATTAAATTTCAAATGCTTTGTTATGTCTATGATAATTGTAGAGTTAAAAATAAAAAACCTCGATTCACAACAATTGTTCAAAATGGATGTCTTGAAGTTTATCACAGCTTTCCACTACCAGACTCCCAAGGCCATTTTCTGAGTTTGATTCTACATTTAATGAGATTTATTTTATCTGAATTATATATTATTATGCTACTAATTGCATTGAGAAATTATTCATTTCTAAGGATGACAACTAGATTCGGTATAATTCAGTAGACATGAATCCATTTGTGCAACCTCCGATGACCACTATGTTCAATGCACTTAAATTTCCAGATTCCTAAGAGAATACCTATGTAACGAAATGTATAATGAGGGTTTTTGTAATTGTAGAACTTATTTGAGTACTAGAAATTGGTTGTCTCATAAGAGTAATACCATTTCTTAATGAAGTTTGTCAGAATCCTAAAAACCCTATTTTCGATCAATTTTTGTTCATGTCAATTTCAAGTTTATCAGAAGATCCTGGGAAAGAGAGCCAATTTTGATTACAAGTTTTAAAGCAAATCTGTGTCGCATTTTACAAACTATTTTGGTTCACAATGTAACCAAATTTGTACCATACACATTTCATTTATTGTCTCACCGTATTAAGATAAACCTAACTCCTCTTCTTCCAACTTACATGCTGCATTTTTTGAATTTTCTTTTTTCTGAAACGTGGAAAAAGAAAGCCAATATTCCTCCTCTTTTACAACTATTGTAGGAATATTCAAAAAATTCTCCCTAAGAACTGAGTCGAGAAGGGTGACTGAGTCAAGTGTGTGGAATATTTAATAAGCTTGTTTCGGCAAAGAGCACCAAAGATTCAGGATTTTACATATTGAGCACCATAATACAATTTTTAATCTATGAAGCATTGTTTCCTTATATGGAAGTGTGTTCTTTCATCATCTTCAAAATCCCCATACTATGAAATTTGTCAAGTCAATTCTAATAATATTGATACTTGTTCTGGTGAAGCACATGCACACAATTATTGCCAAGACTATTGATGTTATCGGTGTCTTCAATGTTGCATGTTATGGACAACCATTTAGATATCTGTAAACAAAGTCTCCTAAAATATACTGCAATCCATTCCTTTAGATTCTATTCATACTGTTATTCCGAAAGTAAAAATGTGTCATAAAATATACTGAACTCATTCCTTGATATTTTGATATGTTCATCCAGAATGGCAGAAAAGTAAAATATCATAAAAATTACTGTAGCTCACCAATGCGATCTGCTTAAAGCTTCATTGGCATTGATCCATGGAGTAGATCCTCCTCAGCTTCCTATGTGGTACCACTAAATTGCTTCATTGAAATATCTCACCACAAGCTCCCTCAGGGTCTCAATATACACTCATCCATGTGCATCCATTTGAATTGTAAGAATAAAGCAATCCCAGAAAAGATAGCCATGCACATGATTTTAAACCACATCTTGTAAAGAATAAAGGTCTGATCCTGAAAAATTTACAATAATAGACTATGAAAATGAAGATGGGTGTATGTACCATTTTGGGGAAGGGTCTATAAACCATTTTGGTTGATGTACGAGTAAATATTGCAAGCATAGAATGCAAACTTCAACCATGCTATATGTAAAGGTGACGGTTGAACTGTTATCTGAGGCAGCATGTCGAAAGAGTTCTTGGATTGTATAAGGAACAACACCAAGACTATCTTGTCTTCCTTTGTGCAAAGCACTTATTCACATGAATGCAAGTGTTTAATTAATCTTAGGGGAAGACCTCAAGAAAGTTTCATTTCATATTCTTATCAATATGATGACCTTAAGCTTCCAAGGAGATGAATTTGCAAAGTTGTATAGCCCGAATTTGAAATAAAAAGTTTTCCCTAACCAAAACAAGGTTTGATTGTAAGGGTAGCAAGCAGGGAATTTGGTTTCATGCATTTGGCACCTTCAGTGGCAGTATATTGGCACCACCCAGATAATTTTATTTCATAGGAAATGGTATTATGATTTTTACTATACACTTTTGTACGATTCTACTTGAATTGTGTACAATTGCTCTGTTTAGATGAAGACAAACTTGAAATAGAAAAATGGAGTGCAAAATACTTCTTTCAGAAAGATAAACTATCACCATCAATCACACACCTTATTGAATGTACAAAAAAGGGTTTTTCAACAAAAGACCAACAAAACAATCGATGCAAAACTAACACAATTACACAAAAGTAAGTAACTATACAAAATGGTATCAAATTTATTCATGTTTAGAATGAAAAAAATGGCCACAAAATGATACCACTCATGATATAAAATCTGCACATGCACGAAGGTCTTCATGTATTCATATTAAGTTCAAATAAAATAGTCTGCAAAATGCTACCCCTCATGATATGAGATTCGTAAATGTATATGTACGAATTTGTAAAAAGTTTGAAATGAAGAGATGATACCTTTAAATGAAGTGGTTCGTCTATATTTATACACTTACAAAATTACATTTTTCAACATACATGTTCAACTTTTCCTTTTTACTGTTGCTCGTTTTTTTATGAAAACCAACAACAACGCATTTTTTGTGTCTTCTTCATTATATATTCATACAAATACCTATAGTTTTAAAATGCTGAGAAAGAATCATGTAATTTATAGTTGTTTCCATCCAAAGCTTTGTACATTATATCATTTTTTTGTATTCAGAATTGTTTTAAGGATTAGACCTCATGTTTGCCCTTTTTAAATGAAGTGGTTCATCTATATTTATACACTTACAATATCAATCACCCATAGTTTAAACAAAATCAATTACAAAAGTAATAACTATCCCTAAAAACAAATAACATATACCATTCAACATTCACATTGCATTATAGACATGCTATTACTATTTTATAAATAGTTTACCATACAAATAATGTTGGAAACATAGAAACTTTTCTTGGCAATGGAGTCCATGTAAAAGGTGACCTTTGTTTTCTCCGACATGTTATTTGATGATAATAGCCCTTCGTCCTACCCATCGTACTTTATGTCACTTTTGCATCTCCTTTTATATTGCAGGCGCGTGACAACATCTTTGTATCATTACGGTGCTCGCTCTATAAAATTAAAACATGTTGATAAAAATTGATGACTTTCTCCGAAATAAATGTCCTTGATGACGATTTAAGTATAAAAAGGCAAATCGCTATGTTGGGGTCACCCCGACTTAATAATGAAAACCGAACTATAATGGTTGAACGATTCAATGTACATGTACACGCCAATGTTACGTTGTTAAATTGTTGTCTAAGAAAGTTTAAGAAAGAAATGGCACATTTGACTTGTTACGCCGAAAGGCATGTTCTCTATGGGAAAAGGCTCCCCCTCTCTGACATTGAAAGTGACAGCGATGGCTGTGATGATTTGGTCAACGATCAAAACCATGTTGGCCATTCGTTTGAAATTTCAGATCGCTGTGTGTGCAAGAGTTGTCAATGTTGGGCCAATCCCATGCTTTGGCATTTTTTTAAACACAATCCGTACCTCTGTTCTTCACAGGGCAATAGGTTCCTAGTGAGTGTGTAACAATATGGTGCACATAGAAATATCTGGATACATCGAAGTCTGCGAGAAAAAGATGGCCATCTTCTCTCACCAAGACATTCGCTTGTTTGAGGTCTATGTGTACGATTCCTAGCATATGAAGATATTCCATGGCTAACATAATCTCAGCGCAATAATACCTACAAAATAATAAAACTTGATTATGTCTTTATCTAAAGATCGGGCACAAGCACATTTTAACGATTCATTTTCCCTAAATCAAAACAGATTCTTATACACCACTTAAAACACAAAAAATAAAATATTTTCACCCAAAACGTCTGAAATTTAGACAATATTACCCTGAAAATTTCTTCTGGAAACAAATTTCAGGCTGAAAACACAAAGAATAAGACATTTTCACCCAAAATTTCTGAAATTTAGACAATATTACCTTGACAATTTCTTCTGGGAAACAACTTTCAGGATGGATGTGGCAAAGCCTATCGAGCAGTGCTCTATAACTATATATGATTTCTGCTCCGTATCGCAATGGAATAATAAAGGTTGGAAAAAGAGGGTGAGAGTGCAAATACTTGAGCACCTGTATCTCTCTCCAAAAATTACACATGTTTTTACTATCCCCGACCTTTACGGAAAAATAGGTTTTAGTGTCCCCCAATTCAGCCAAAAACGTTGTTCCTATCTTCTTTATATTTCTGAAGTGCTTCATTTCCAAATTTCCTTCAACCCTGGTGACTGTGTCTATTGATTTCCATCTTATAGAGTGTATTGTGATGCAATTCACTTTTCCTAATGTTGTTTTCAGAGCTTCTGTGACTCGACCTGCTCACCTGTCATGAAGAACCAGTACATTTGTCACTAATTTTGTGCATCTCCTTGAGGCATCTGGCATGGACGAACACGCAGTGCAGCAAACACATGCTTCCTCATGCTTTACACCCAGCGCCACTGCCACGATAGACAATTGATCGCATCTCCAAATTAATATATGAAATTTTATTGCGATTTCACTTTTTTTTTGTCATGTGCGGGGTTAGATGGAAGAGGAAAATATGAGTGCAAGTATCTCGTAAGGCATTGTCTCGAAGGAAATTTAACATATAATTATGCCAAAAGGCGTGTTCTCTATGGGAAAAGGCTCCCCCTCTCTGACATCGAGAGCGACAGCGATGGCTGTGATGATTTGGTCGACGACGCACGACAGTTTTCCAGCCTTACACTTGGCAACAATATATTACTACTCCTGCACATTCTTACGTCTCTTCATGGGACACCCGTTCTCACGACACTAGATGAACCTTTCAATTCCATCACTGTTCTGTTTCATGACAGCCACAGGGGCGCACACCCATCTGCATATTTGTCGTCTGACGACCCCTGCCTCAAGAGACGGGTCACCAAAATCTTCCCCGAGCAGATTTCTCTATCCCTCTCCACTCCCCATTCCATTTGGATCTCCTAGATCACAGGTAATAATCAATTTTAAATACTATTAATTTATCTTGTGTGTCCAAAATAGCGCCTTGCCTAAATTTGGCGGCATGTATTAATACGGCTAGGAGAGTTCCAAATTGGCGCTGATGTGAAGCAATTGAATGCTTCAGAAGACAATTTGAGAAATGCAACGAGTGGTTATTCATTGGTTTACTCCCAACTTTATCCCTTCGCTGGTTTGCAGAGCTACACCTCTGGCATAATCCAACACGTTCATCTTACTAGTAATTTTGCTCTGTTATTTTTTACATTACTAAATTCTTATTTCGACTAGCTTGAATACTATCAATTGTGTTCTAAATTTGAATCGACCGGCAGCCCAAGTTTTTAAGTGCAAATTTTGTAAACAAAATACATGGTTTTGACGATTGCACCTGGTTTTTAATTGTTGCTATTTGTGGGACTCATACCTCTATTTTTATCCTTATACCTAACAATACCTATTGCAACTATGTAACTGAGTTACACAGCTCATTCTGGAAATCACTTTCTGTATATGTGTTAAGCTGTATACATGGACTTTTGATTAACATAGATGTATCTGGTCTGTATTCAAGCTCGTGTGTTCTAATTTCATGTCTTGCATAGCCATGAGCTTAGTTTTGCATACCCACATACCAAATTTATAATTTTTTTGCATTTTTTTAGGGCTGAGGGAGAGTACAAAGTACTATTACAAATGTCGATGATAGATCTGGTAATGCCATTGATAAGACCTATATCCACCCATAAGTTAGTAGAAAGCATGATTTTCTGGTTCTTGCAGAGAAAAAAATTGTGTTGCAATTTATCGTCATCAGGCACTCCTGAGTCAGCATGCGTGGTGTTTTGAGAAATTGATTTGATAATGGGCGAGTAAAGGGACTTCAACATTTGAAGGTTGTGGTTGTTGACCATGTTGTTTTTAGCAAAAATATGGGGGACATCTTTAAACTCAATGATTTCTTGTTTAGAAAGTCAAGTATTTGTTCTTGACATGAGGAGCTCACAATCTTGCAATAGAGGGACAAAATTATGAATGTTGAGAAGAAAGTTCCGAAATGATACCTTTATAGGAGTGGAACCATGTTCCTTGAAGATAACATTTAAGGAGATGACAATGGTGAATTATTTCCAGAGGTTAACCTTATAAGAGTTACTGACATACAGAGGAGTGTCCATGACAGGAGGAAGTTGACCAAGGTCCCCAACAAGGATGATATATCTGTTTCCAAATTCAGATGTATTGGATTATGGGAAAGTTTCACGAAGGTGGTAGTCAATATTGTTGAGCAACTTTGGGCTGATAAAACTCATTTAATCAATTAGAATCTATTGGATATGTTTAAGGAAGTCTTGAAAAGATGAAAAATCTTGACCCTCAAATAGATTGAGTTCTTTGGTAGGCATGCCTAGGTTGGCATGTATATTGGAAGCAAAAATGTTGAAAGCTACAGCTCCATTTGGGGTGAGTAAAGGGAGAGGTGAAAGGCCTAGGGGCGATGTAGAGGAAAATGAGTACTTCATATTGTTAGTGAGATATGATTTTCTAGTACCAATAGTGCCTTGAATAAGAAGCATCGGTAGAGGAAGGCTAGATTTGTATGCGAAGTGGTGGGAGAATAGTATCCAAAGCCAATTCTTGTTCTAGAGATAAAGAAGAAGAGGCAAGGACACACTTCCTTGCATGCAAAATGAAACATGTGCACCATGAATGTCCTCAATAAAATTTGGTGCAAGAGGTTGTAAAGAAGGCAAAAAAGGATGGGCATTGCAATTTTGCAGGGTGTCAAATGCATGGAGTCCCAACATATGCAGGATGTCTAGCCTTGTTGTGTTGCCGAGGGTGAAGGAAAGACAATAGATGTCATTCATTTAACATTGAATCCTACCATCGTAGAAGGAACATGCCCAAATGGGCCCAGTGCATTTTGGAAAGCAGAAGAAATTTTTCTCTGTATTTTATGCTTCACTATTGGAGATGCTAGACACAAAAAAGGAAAATTGCAGCTGACACATAAATGTCAAAGAAATAACCAGGAAGGAAATTAATAAATAGGATCTTAAATATAACAGTGAAAATAATTTGAAGACATCATTTTCAAGATGTGAAATAAATGCATAGAGAAAACATTAATGTGGAGAGCTACAAGATTTCAGTACGTCCATTACATGTTTTATTACCATTCAAAATCTTGCATGTAGTCTAACTTTTGTAGTAATTTTACAACAAATGACCAAAATACTTGGGGTAAGTTATCACATAATACAATTTCACTACAACAAGCTCCTACAATATTGTCTTTTGATGTATGCTATGTTGTAGATGCTTTCATTTGTACTAGTTGTATTTGGAAGTTCATATAAATAAAAAAAAATCATTCTTTCTTTAACACGTAAAAATAGAATAACTACATATAATGATATTTGTGGATTTAATATATTTGCATTCCTTGTTCATAGTATCCTTGAAACCTTTCCTTGTTCATGGTATACAATAAAATGTTTGTATTGTTATGCAAGGAAAATGACAGGTCTGAAAGGCCATTTAGGGTGTGTCGCTCTCCATGTTCTGCCTTTGGTTTTGAAGAGTGCGTAAACCAGTTGGTGGGTTTGTTTGACACAGGTCTTTTTTCTCATTCAATTTTTATTTTGTTGTTAAATATACAGAGAAGTAAATAGTAGATGATTTTGAAGCTATACGATTCATATGTTATCAATCTAAGGAATATTTATATTGAATTCCCTTTAAATGTGTTCTTACTCTCCAAACCCTAAATTTCATACATTAAACTTAAACTATTGATAATGGCGTATGCGATGGGGAAAAATCTAAAAAATCCTAAAATTGTAAAGCTATTTGATTCATACGTTATCAATCTAAGGAATATCTATATCGAATGAATTTAAACTACATTAAACTTAAAATATTGATAATGGCGTAGACGATGATGATAAATCTAAACTATCTTAAAATTTTAATATGTTAGCAAATGCAGAATGCTCCACCCCATTTTTTGCATTTACTCGCTCGAGAATTTTTTACTTGGATTCATCGATCTGGGGTTTTTTAGCAGAAGTGGAGGTCATCGCGGGCTCTGCATCTTGCTACTGCTTGAAATACTATGGTGAAGACGTCAGAAATGGTGGCAGAGGCATGCAGTCCACAAATATTGGCCTTTTGAGTGGGTTTATGCATTTGAACGGGTCTTGGCAATTGCACTTTGAGAACGAACTCTAGAGTTTGCACATTGAGCTTGATGAACATTTTGGTGATTGCACTATGGGCACATTATTTGTGATTTTTAATAGGTTTTAGTTTCATGTAAATTGGTGGTAGAAGTAGAGTTTAGTTTTATTTAATTTTTTAAGCTTTTCGACAGGGCATTTTCTTCCTTAATCAGGGTTTTGTCTAAAAAAAAATCTTCATGGATTTCCTCAGGAGCAACGATTACATCACCTGATTGTGTTGTCAATGCATTGATGTTTTGCATGGACACTTTGAGTTTCTTTTTGAACCCCATGCCAAGAGTTCTTTAGATTTTCAAGATGGCAGAAGGAGCAATGAACCTGCAAAAAAAATTAATTCAAGGAAATAGATTGAAGAGTGAGTAGCAAAAAAAATTACCTGAGCAATGTCGTTTTAAAGGCCTTTTTAATGGTGGACCTTAGGCCTATGATTTATGAACATCGCAAATCCACCGTAAACTCGAGCATGCACATATTCTGGGACAAAAAAAAATAGGATGCTCGAGGTGGACTGGTGAGGAAGCTAAAAAGAGGGCAAGAAAAAGGAGGAGAAAAACCGTCAAAGTGATGCACAAAAGAAAAAGAAACAAGAAATTAAAGAAATCATGTATTTTCCTGTCAGCTACACATATTGATAGCAATTGAGTAGCTTGGGAGGCCATGTATTTGTAATCTTGCATGAATCACTCTTGGCTTAGAATAGTTGTGTCTTGATATGATTGTGGTTTTATCTATGTCTGAGTAGCTCATACTGCTCCACATCATCACCCAACATGTAATCACTAAAGTCTACATATGGTTCTGTGAAAAATACATGCATTAGACCAACATCATTGTCTACATTTTGATTTTATGGAAGTATCCAAGTTAGCATTGGTTTCCTTACCTACCAACTCGAATCTTGTGTAAAATCAATTCCTAAACTCGCCAACACGTTGACCTTAATTCAATTCAAATCTATTATTTTCCATCTCAGGTTGCTATCTCCATGGAAGCTCTAATAGTTGCAACCATATTTTTTTGTTACCCTTTTGAATCTTCTATTTTAACAAACTTGCATTGTATGTGTTCATCTCGACATCGATTAATCAACCCATGTAAAACTTTGCTGTTGTAATATATACAAGTCCATTCATTGTGACTCGTTTTCATTCTAAATCTTGGTTGATTTTTTTTTTGTAGTTTTTAATAGGTTTTATTTTCATGTAAATTGGTGATCGAAGTAGTGTTTAATTTTATTCTAATTTTTATAGCTTTATAAACTCGAATAGATGATCTTTGTTTTATTGATATTTATTCATCTTCTTAGTAAATATATACATGTGTGTGTGTAAAAAAGTATTATTTTATTGGGGTATAGTCCCTCCCAAAAAACTATTTTCCAATCATAAAAAACTATTATTTAATAATAGATTGTAGCTATATTAGATAAGTTTCTCACATTTTTCATTTAGTCGCAGTCAATTCGTGTCTTATACTGTTTAAATGTTAAATATAGAGTTGTCAATGTTGTTATTGTTTTATGAGAGTCATAACTCAAAACAAATTTAATTGTAAAAGGAAAAATTGAATCAGCAATCAAATTAATTTTATGGCCTTTGAGTACTCATTTCTCTGAACACCGAGCATACTGACTCATGATAGGCTAATTATGGTTCAATTACAACACAAACTTCTTCTCTGAGTCAACCAAAACGACATGCTCTCTACAAATTTGTGGGGTAAAACATGTCTTTTAAATGGTGCTATTGGTTCTATCCTCGAGATTGTTTTCACCATTTCATTTCGTCCACCTAGTTTTCCTTCATTCATCATCATCAAATTTCATGCATACACAGGGGCCCAATTGGATACGGAAAACCCTTCCCATGTTCAAATTCCACCAATTTCTATAGGTGTACGGAGGCAATGACCACTTGAAATAGCTTGGGCATTCTCAATCCATAAATTTGAAGGGCTTACTTTGTGGAGACCCATTGCTGACATTAGGGGTGGCTTTACCTTCCCATCTCTATCAAGAGTTCCCTTTATATCCACACTTCCAATTTAACCCCCTTTTCCATTCAACCGCTATGAAAAAAATGTCTTCAACATCTCTTCCTTAATCACGCATACAACATAAATTCCAAATTCATTCCCTACCCTTCACACTCCCCTCTTAATCCCCAATGGGGCTTCCCTTTCAAAATGCCCCACTTCTTCTGTAATATAGATATTTTCTTCCACTCCAGTTTCCACTACTTCGCAGTTTTTCATTTTCCTCCTCCAAATATCATATTGTTTTGTTGTTTGTTTCGGTTTCATTTTCCACTTACTAATATTTTGCTTTCGGCGTTAACATCACACACCTCACATGTGATTGATAGTTTCTAAAGCTTTTGAGTTTTATAAGGAATTTGTATTGCTTTTAATTATAACTCAAGCCTAATTTGACATTTCACTTATTTTGTTTAAAGTAAATTATTACCTTTATCAATGCATTTGGAAATGAAGTTAGGTGTTATTTCTTATGGAAATAATGTAATCTTCTTGGCAATGACGATAACCATGTGTTGGTTAAGTTCAATATAAATACTGTTTATATGTATGGTAAATTAAGTGGTACTTTATAATTGAAAATTTTGTATTGGGAGGGGCTATTATTAATCAAATATTGAATGTAGATTTTAAAATAGGGGTATTATTTAGTATCCTACGAATATATGTGGTAGACCATAAGTTTATATTGTGAATTCTCTGTGTAATTTAAAAATTACAATTACTATAATCAATTAGCAAGTGGAAAGTTTGAAACTTTCATTACCATGAGTCATATAAATCATATTCATATTCAAATTATTTCTCTGTAGAGAAAGAAATGATTATTGGGTGGTTATGATGATAATGCCAGTCTCAAACTAAATCATTTAGTAATTTGGTCTCTATTTGTCGATATTGTACAATTAGGTGTTGGTGTTTTACAATGGTGTGGGAATGATGTGTGTGATGAATATAGTATGTTGGAATGATTCTTGGGAGGAATACAATGTTTTGGTATGATGTAGTTGGTTACATGAGTGCATTAACAAAGTGAATGAGGAAACGAGTCATGATATATGAATGAGGATGTGAAATTAAGCTCATAACATATATGTAACTCATAATTTTATAGGGATAAAGATAATGTTTTCATTTCCGAGTGATAAATTGCTAAATTTAAGAATCTACATTTATGTGAATCATAGTTCATGTCCATCTGCCACTTATTAGTTCATATTTTGATATGGATATTATACATTGAATCAAGTCAAATCAAATGTCAATCTAAGATATAATCTCCTCATAAAGAACATATAATGAGATTGATAGAATGACAGTTTCAATTTATTTTTGAGACCAAAATTCAATCTTTAAATCTCCCTTAATGACCTTTGATAAATTTCCAAATGATATTTCAGTTTTGATGGTTCAAATTAAATCAACATCTACGTTGACAAACAATCTTGAATTTGTTTTACAAATGTTTTTCATATACATGAAATGATATGATAAGATTGATGGAGAGATCAACTCTTGAATAATTAAAAAGAATTATGATCCAAATTGATGGAAATCTTATTGTCTCAACTCAGTGATTATTCCTATTTTAGTTCAAGATAATAAGATTGACAGTAAATCTTATACCTTTATTAGATATTAATTATATAACTTAGATATTTCGACTTTTTGAGATTGGGAGTTGCATGGCTAGATCAATTAATGAATATTTTAACCAATATTTTAATCTATATCACATCCTCATTTCAGAGTGTTATTTTTCAGTTATTTTAAGAGATTGATTCTATAAGTTATTTAAGATAGGTTATTTATTTTAGTTCTTTAAATTTAAGTACACACTTACAAGTTACATAATTTATAGGTTTATATTGTTGTCTAAATTAAAATATTATTTTTATTTTAAGTTAAAAAAAATAATAATAAATTTATCAATTTTCTTAATTTATTCTATTTTATTTATTTTTTAAAAATGTATAAAATTTAAAATATGGGCAGGATGGTTAGAAAATTGTAAAAATATAAGATTTTATATAGAAATTTAATATAATATAATAATCACTGCTAATTCTTTAAAAAAAAATTATATGTAAATTTTTTTATTTGTTTATGGAAAAATATTGTTTGCATTGAATTTGTGTTGTCAAGTTATTTAGCTTTGCTTTGTTGCTTCTGAACTCATTTTTTGAAGTTTTCTTGATGATGGTTGGTAGAAGGTGACCATAAACGTAGATTAAATTTTTTTCACATAGTTTCTTTCAAAAAGCTTGTTTGACAATGATCTATTAACTGTGAAAGCATAAAATCTTATAGTCAGATATAAAAAAATTTGTAAACTAAATATAATATTAATAATAAAATAAAATACGTGTTTAAATGGAAGCACCAATTACAACTCCACTCTATCACAAAATTTGAAAAAATAATAAAACAATATTTATTAATAGAAAACCATTCATTATAGTTAATGGCTATAAAATTAAATAAAATTGAATGTTTTATTAAATTTATTTTTAATTATGAAGATATATTTTTGATAAAACTTTATCTACTATGATATCAAATATTATTTATAATCATTATATAAACATATATGAACGATGTTTATGGTTTTTCTATTCTCTTGATAAATTGTATATAAACTATATATTAATTGATTTTAACATGACTGTACGTAAATGAAAATAGATCTAAAAAATCAATCCGCTATGAAAGAGAGTACAACAGTCACCCCAAAAACCAGAAATATTCCAAAAATAAATCCTAGAGAAAATGAAGCATCCAATTGCTTTCACATTAATACCCTCATTAGTCTTCTTCTCTATTTATAAATCTATGTGATGGAGTTGAACCTGGTAATGTGGATGCTCCCATTCATCAAAGTCTCATCCTTTTCTATCATGCTATCAACTCTCAGCCCAAGGTCTCCATCGTGGATGATGGGAGTTCATGAGCAGGAGGTAAGGTTGAGGGAAAAACTAAAAGTCTAACTTCTGTTATGATTCTAGCCAAGAATCTAAGCAGGATCCACCTATTTTTATAGTTTGGGAAAGGTGATACCAGATGGAGAATAAGATTTGGCACTAAACTTGCAAATTGCATTCACTTGAAAGTTACTAAAGCCTTTTCAAAAAAAGCATTTTGAGTATATCATGCAGTAGTTACAGTCCATGAACCCACATTTCTCTCAAGATTTTTTTTGGCTAATAGTTTACATGCCTTTCGTATTCTTCCACAAGTTGCAGGAAGATCTGCCACGGAACTTACAACTATAAAATCTTGTAAAAAATCCCATTTTGGCGCTGATCGGGAGAAAGATGGAATAAATTTGGATTTCCAATATGCTTTGACAGACGTCCCTTCCCCTGTTTTGGCGCTTCCTTTTCAACGCGCACTGGGAGTATGTGGCAAAAAGGCGAGCTGATCTGGTTGGAGGCCTTCCTGTTGCAATGAGAACTAGTGTGAATGTCTTTGAGAAAACAATGGCCCACTCCGCATTCAGCTAGCTTTCCAAACTTCCAAAAACTGCTAGATTTACAACGTTTCCATGGGTTGTGTGTCGTCTAATCTCCCGGACCTCAAATTTAATCAAACCCTTTGTTTTTGTCCGGGAAATGATCCGTCTGACTGGTTATTATGGTCCACCTACCTATGCTCCCGTTTATTTTTTAAATTTACTTCTTTATTTATTTTATATTATATCCCTTTTATTTTCCTGGGTATTACAGTTTACTCTTTTTATCATATATTAATTCGTTTTAAAGTCAAATTCATTCAAACCGTATTATTGGATTGGAAAATGGGAATCTTCGTCTCCTTTACCTACCCTTCAAAATTCCTTTATATAATAATAATTGAGCGTCGTTGGTATCAACGTGTTTTGATTTTCTAGGTGTGGTGTGTGATTTCGTATGAAAACGCGTTAACATAAAAGAAGATGCGAATGTGACGAAATGGAGGGAAGATTATAAATTATATTATATAATATTAACGAGAAATATGTGGGAGAATAAAAGAGTTTGAAATTAAAATAATCATGGCCCGCAAGTCTGATTTAGGAAATCAATACCCACACGTCTGATTGAGGAAATCCATACCCATGTGAAGCTTAATAAACGACCCTTTGCTTTCTCAGGTTTCCCACTTTTGATTCCTTTTGGTGAGCTTCCATTGTTATTCAAATTAGGGAGGGCCTGTCCGTAAACACTGAGAATCACTATTCCAGTCTCAAGAAGAAAAATATGGTTGTAAATATGAAATGGAGATTACATAAGTGGATCGCCGGTCACAAGTTCGAATCTGCGGTGGACACTAATTTAATGCATAACTAAGCAAAGAGGAATATGCTTCAGATTTTTTATTTAATCATGGTTCACGCTTGTATTTATTTATTTATTTATTTGCGAGGCTTGCTTTTCGAGTTTTCTTTGGGTTCCTCGTGGCGGGTCTCAAAAAGAAAAATATGGTTGTTAATAAGTAATCGAAAAAGAGTGGTTTTGAAATTGGCTTTGTTGATACGGTAGGAAAATTCATGCTATGCTGATCTTGGTATTATATATATAAGTGGCCCAAAGGGAATTATCATATTATTTAATAATAGTTAAATGACTGTTTCGGTCTCTTGATATAAGGAGAAAATATATTATACGAATATAAAATTGAGCATTTCTAAGTATTCTAGAGAAATCAAGTATTAATTGAATCACATTAAAAAAATTTCTGTACATCAAAAAAACACTGGATGATATGTCATGAGTCTCTACAATATTTAACAGGTATTATTTTCAATATGGTTGCTATCTCTAGAGATGAAATATGTCTTGAGATGATTTGACTATTCTCTCCTTGATCACATGCCCCAAAATATATTTTAATTTTCTTAAATTTTTAGTTATTGGTGCTTAATTAACATAAGAAATTATACTATTCACCAAGTGACTAGAATGAAAAATTTGGGATATGAAAAATAATATTGGAGATTGAAACTAAGAAAATGTAGTCATAAAATTATACTAAGCATGTTTATAATTTTGATCTCAGTCAAAGTACATGCTCTAGAATTTCAAAAGTATAAGTCCATGGTTAAGAAAAATATGAATGGTTTTCATCGATTTTATAGGTTTTCCTATCACCTATTAGTGCACATTTCCATTTTCACCTTCTCAAAACTAGTATTAGATTGAAATAATCATAAACATAAACACTACATTTTGTAGACACCTAAATAAATCAATTAATTACTTGATAATTTAAATATTAGCTTAATCCCTAAAATATGACTTATGTGTCTATTCCGAGCTTGGTTGTTATATACTTAGTCCTATACTAGAATTGTTCTCCATTTCACTACTCATTCTATCACATAAGAACTTACAATAGTCCAAAGTAATATACTAGTTATAATTATCGGACCCAGATTTCTAGCCTTGCTAACCAACACTAAAAAACAACCAAATAGGGACAAAAGTACTAGATGATTTTTTCCAAAACTCGCATTTTCATCCATAGGCTTCAAACATTCAATATTTAAATTTGAAAGCTTTTATGGATCATTACTTTCATCATGAGTTGGCCTTAATAAAAAATATAGCTATGGAACCCTATATAAACAAGTTAAAAACGTGCATTTATTCACTTGAAGATTACTTAGCACATTCAAGCACTCCTCAAGAAAATATATCTTAAAAGGCATTCAAAAATATGCTAAATTTACCTAAATTAGTAGCGTATATTAGGAATAGTTCTTACACAAGTTTGAAGCAATCTAAAGAAGATTCTAGAGTTAATCTTCCCAAACCAATAGCCATCATAACACAACTAAGAATGTAGTAAGAAGTATAATACAAGAATTATCAAGTGATCAGTTTATCAAATATAGCTACATCCATACAAATATCACATATAAAGGTTGATAAATACATATGGTTTATGGAATATTCAAAGTATTACTAGCATAAGAATGGTATAGATTGCACTTCAAGCAAAACAATAGCCTTTTTATAGGGTTTTCACCCATCATTAGGGTTAATTATGGTTTAATTTGAATGGTTGCACACATATTTAAGACCTAATTTATTATAGCTAGATATATCTTACATATGGAAGTGGTATACATAGTTGAACAGTTTTTTCTTAGTTTAACAGTTTGGTCCCTCCATATTGTACACTTCTAGAAATGGAGACAAAACCTTTGCAGAAAATTACCACATTTTTCATCATTTTATCACACCTATATCATATTCTAGTTTTTATACTTAAGTAATAATCTAAATATACATCATATCAATTGTTAACCCTAATTAGAAATTGAAATAAGTAAATGCATTAACACATTTCCTCAAACTTACAAAATTTTGAGATAAATAATCAGTTTTTTGAACCCACTTAATTATAAATTTCATAACCTATTTGGCCTAGATCTATGTGGTATAAATAAAGTATGCTACTATCAAAATCCTATGGTTTCATTGCATATTGTTACTTTTCTATTATTGTATACCATTTTGATGGAGTAATCCAAACAACTATATGTTGCTTTAGAATATCCAACTCTTGAACACACTGTGTAAGGATAGGCATCACATGGATTACTCTTCTATTTTATTCATGATTTATTTATTTTTAAAAATATACGTAGTGATGGAAAAAATTAATGCCACGTTTGATCCCCTTAAAAGTAAAGTTGATCTCGACCCTCTTATTAGGGAAAATGGAATCGATTATAATGTGTTCAATGATGTTGATCATGATCAAGTTAAAATCCTAATATTTTAGTAAGGACATTCACAAACATCGATCTGACCTTGATATGATCAGTACATTTCGTCTTACCTCTAAATCTTCTTTTCATTCTCAATATCAACAACGTAATGAATACTCTCTTTTTCATGTGTTTAATCATACATCTACTATAGCCAAATCTAATTTTCCTATAGCTCTTGGGGCATCCAACCTCTTCAAAATGTTACAAGGTATATTCATATGGATACAAATATTATCATATATCTTATGAAAAATATTTGGCTCCACACTCTTCTTCTATTATGCATGCCCATGAGTATATTATATGATTAGAGAAAGGTGTATCTAGACCTTCTACTGGTGTGGATTAAGCTCAATAACTTTGTAATTAAAAGGAACAATAAACATATCATTCCAATCCACAAAGAACTTAGATGCTAATAAAACATCACACTGAATAAGCTAAAAGTAATGTTCCAAAATAATTTTTCATTTTTTTTGCAACCAAATGAACAACAATATCATATATTAATATTCAACTCTATGTAGTACAATGAGAAAGGACCTTCTTTATATAGGAAAGGAAGATCAATATAAGAACTTTTCAATGCCATAAATAATACCTTAAATTAAGAAAAGTACTATTTAAAACCATATATCAAGGAAATAACTATACCTAACAACTAGATAACATCCTCTTAATATCTAAATAAGATAAAATAAATACACACATATAAGGGTAAGTGCACAAATCTCGGGGGCTAAAAAGAGGAAAAAAAATTTAAATTAGCCAAAATGCGTACTCATTATGGTTTTTTAGGTTTTGTATTTTCCAAATCTAAAACACATACGTGTTATAACTTGTACGTGGTTTTAGTTATATGAATTTTGGAACGCGTAAGTGTTTTGACTTATGGAAAAGGACGTTGGAGAACATACAATATATAAAAAAACAAAATGCGCATGCGTTATAACGGATATAAAATTTTATTTTTTCCTTTTTCCAAGGAAAACTTCTTGACTTGGATCCCCAAGCCCAAGGCAAAAAATTTTAAGTTTCCTCCGCCTCCCTTCCGGCCCGCAACCAATGAAATATCGACATGTGGCACCTTTGGCATCAGCAAAGGTACGGACCTTTGATCCCTAGCGCTTTTCGGCCGAAAAGACATAATGTCTCAAATCACTCCGACGACCTGATTTTCTGCCGGGGTGTTGTAAAGCCGACACATGTCCTCTTCGAGCTCACAGGTGCGCGGAGGTAAACCCTGATTTCTCCCTAAAGAAAGATAATGTGCCAAATTTTCTCCCCACTCCGTCGTCCCGCGCATGGGAAAATTTTCTTCCCTAGGCCCGCAGGCATTCTCTTTGGAAAATTTTCCTCCCAAGGTCCGCCGGCCTATAACTTGAGAAATATGAGGAGTTAGGAGGACTTCTTTATATCATTGGAAAGGTGAGGAAATTTCCTATCCAATGGAAAATTTTTTAGGGAGGTTTTGAGGGTGTTGATTCTGATAAAAAATCAAGTTGAATATTTTAAGCCATTTAGAGAGTGGTGTAGTGTGAAATTACCCTCTTTGCCTAATTAAAATTTCTAACCCTCTTGTGATGTTTAATAATTTTTAATAAAGAAAAAATAATAATCTAGTAAATTAGTATTGATCTAGAACCTTGTTTGTGAAAACTATTGTCTTGTAACCAAGTTGAAGACACTTTTAAACAAAAAAAATTATTCCATAATTTTCCTATCTATTCATAGGTTATTCCTTGGTCTCAAGTGGGTTGTCTTTAGCAGGTGTCACAACATCCCTTCAGATCTTTGTTACTTGTGAGCGGAAGGGAAAGTCTCCACACTGTGTTTGTCATATCCACATTTTCTAATGGATTCCGCTCTTCTCCGCCAAAAAAAGGGCATATCAAAATCACAAAATAAAGAGTCTTTCCAAGGAGTCATTACTCAGAGATAAAGGAAATGAAAACCGAAAACAAATCTTTAGTTGGTTTTTTCAAGGAAATAGGAGGTTTTTGTTTTGAAATAAATTATTTACGAGCTTATAGAGGAGGTGTTCAGTCAAGAATAGAGTGCCTTCTTTTGATTCTATTTATATTTAGTACAATGCATTGTACATTGCATTGTGAACTCCGAATGGTATAACTGTACATTGCATTGTGGAATTACAGGGTGGACGAGGAATGGCGTAAATGAACAGTAATTCAATCTTAATTCACTTACTAAATGAAATTGTTGAGGCATTGCGGTAGACCTCATGTTCATGTGCTCAGTATTCAAATGAGAAATAGCGGCAACCCATGTGTGATAGTAGAGAGGGTGCCCTCAAGTTACATAAATTTGAAAATGTTTGATAATATCATGTGCGATGTTAATTGCAACAACATGGAACTAGCATTGCATGGGATTAGAGAACGATTACACTCTCTCAATATCAATTATGAGGGCATGAATATACTAAATTACAATTGGGCGATGTCATATATAGTCCCACAAGACTATCAACCCACATTACATTTCTGTGTTGACTTTGTATTTTATGGGTGGATAATGAGACCACATTTATTTCAGGCATTTAGTTAATAAAGTCACACAACAAGTACACGATTCAAAAATTTCCGTAAATATATACAAGTGAATGTGAAGTGTTCTACAAAATGTCTGAAAAAAATGTGGTCCCATGGACTGCAATGATTGTAGGATATGCTCAAAATGGGTTTGTTGAAAAGGGGGGTAGAGTTTTCAACAATCTAAGACTGACCATCCGTGGAAAAGAGTAAAGAGGAGTTTCAGGTATCCTCGAAGGATTTTTCTTCTGTTGTTTGGGGTTTTCTGATGAATATCTCCATCATTCCTACTCGAGTTGAATTGGTTGTAACTGTCATCAATTTCTTGACAATGGTAAAAAAATGTGTGCATCATACATTGTTTAGTGGCATGGATATTTTGTGATAGATTTTGAGAATATTGTGGCATCCAATGTCATGATCAAGGAGGAGGACAAGGAGTTATTCGAGATGAACCATGTTGAAAATATTAGAAGAGATATTGAGGGGAATTATCTTGATATGACAACATGAATTTCTTGTGACTTAGTAAAATGACTTGTAACTTGTTATAGGGAGCATGTGATGGCTATGATCTCAATGCATATATAGAGCATGCATGTAAAATACACTACTAATCTTGTTCTCAACCCGAAAGATAAGAATTGTGCTATATAATTGGTGATTTCCATGTCAACTAAACAAGCTCCCAGAGCTTCACAAGTACTGATCTTGTTAATTAAATTTCAAATGCTTTGGTATGTCTATGATAATGCTAGAGTTAAAAACAAAAACCTTGATTCACAAAAATTGTTCAAAATGGATGTCTTGAAGTTTATCACATCTTTCCACTGCTAGACTCCCAAGGCCATTATTCTAAGTTTGATTCTACATTTAATGAGATTTATTTTATCTGAATTATATATTATTATGCTACTAATTGCATTGAGAAATTATTCATTTCTAAGGAAGAAAACTAGATTCGGTATACTTCAGTAGACATCAATCCATTTGTGCAACCTCTTATGACCACTATGTTCAATGCACTTAAATTTCCATATTCCTAAGAGAATGCCTATGTAATGAAATGTATAGTGAGGGTTTTTGTAATTGTAGAACTTATTGGAGTACTGGAAATTGGTTGTCTCATAGGAGTAATACCATTTCTTAATGAAGTTTGTAAGAATCCTAAAAACCCTATTTTTGATCAGTTTTTGTTCATGTCAATTTCAAGTTTATCAGAAGATCCTGGGAAAGAGAGCCAATTTTGATTACAATTTTTGCAGCAAATCTGTGTCATATTTTAGAAACTATTTTGGTTAACAATGTAACCAAATTTGTACCATACACATTTCATTTATTGGCTTACCGTATTAAGATAAACCTAACTCCTCTTCTTCCAACTTACATGCTACATTTTTAGAATTTTCTTTTTTCTGAAACGTGGAAAAAGAAAGCCAATATTCCTCCTCTTGTACAACTATTGCAGGGATATTCACAAAATTCTCCCTAAGAACTGAGTCGAGAAGGGTGACTGAGTCAAGTGTGTGGAATATTTAATAAGCTTGTTTCGACAAAGAGCACCAAAGATTCATGATTTTACATATTGAGCACCATAATACAATTTTTAATCTATGAAGCATTGTCTCCTTATATGGAAGTGTCTTCTTTCATCATCTTCAAAATCCCCATACTTTGAAATTTGTCAAGTCAATTATAATAATATTGATACTTGTTCTAATGAAGCACATGCACACAATTATTGCCAAGACTATTGATGTTATCGGTGTCTTCAATCTTGCATGTTATGGAAAACCATTTAGATATCTGTAAACAAAGTCTCCTAAAATATACTGCAATCCATTCCTTCATATTCTATGTTATTCCGAAAGTAAAAATGTGTCATAAAATATACTGAACTCATTCCTTGATATTTTGATATGTTCATCCAGAAGGGCAGAAAAGTAAAATATAATAAAATTTACTGTAGCTCGCCAATGTGATCTGCTTCAAGCTTCATTAGCATTGATTCATGCAATAGATCCTCCTCAGCTTCCTATGTGGTACCACTAAATTGCTTCATTGAAATATCTCACCACAAGCTCCCTCAGGGTCTCAATCTACACTCATCCATGTGCATCCATTTGAATTGTAAGACTAAAGCAATCCCAGAAAAGATAGCCATGCACATGATTTTAAACCACATCTTGTAAAGAATAAAGGTCTGACCCTGAAAAACGTACAATAATAGACTATGAAAATGAAGATGGGTGTATGTACCATTTTGGGGAAGCGTCTATAAACCATTTTGGTCAATGTACGAGTAAATATTGCAAGCATAGCATGCAAACTTCAACCATGCTATATGTAAAGGTGACAGTTCAACTGTTATCCAAGGCAGCATGTCGAAAGAGTTCTTGGATTGTACAAGGAACAACACCAAGACTATCTTGTCTTCCTTTGTGCAAAGCACTTATTCACATGAATGCAAGTGTTTAATTAATCTCAGGGGAAGACCTCAAGAAAGTTTCATTGCATATTCTTATCAATATGATGACCTTAAGCTTCCAACGAGATGAATTTGCAAAGTTGTATAGCCCGAATGAAATAAAAAGTTTTCCCTAACCAAAAGAAGGTTTGATTGTAAGGGTAGCAAGCAGGGAATTTGGTTTCATGCATTTGGCACCTTCAGTGGCAGTATATTGGCACCACCCAGATAATTTTATTTCATAGGAAATGGTATTATGATTTTTACTATGCACTTTTGTATGATTCTACTTGAATTGTGTACAATTGCTCTGTTTAGATGAAGACAAACTTGAAATTGAAAAATGGAGTGAAAAATACTTCTTTCAGAAAGATAAACTACCACCACCAATCACACACCTTATTGAATGTACAAAAAAGGGTTTTTCAACAAAAGACCAGCAAAACAATCGATGCAACACTAACACAATTACACAATTTAGTAAGTAACTATACAAAATGATATCAAATTTATTCATGTTTAGAATGAAAAAAATGGCCACAAAATGATACCACTCATGATATAAAATCTGCACATGCACGAAAGTCTTCATGTATTCATGTTAAATTCAAATAAAATAGTCCACAAAACGCTACCCCTCATGATATGAGATTTGTAAATGTATATGTACGAATTTGTAACAAGTTTGAAATGAAGAGATGATACCTTTAAATGAAGTGGTTCATCTATATTTATACACTTACAAAATTACATTTTTGAACATACATGTTCAAGTTTTCCTTTTTACCGTTGCTCGTTTATGAAAACCAACAACAACGCATTTTTTGTTTCTTCTTCATTATATACGCATACAAATACCTAGAGTTTTAAAATGCCGAGAAAGAATCATGTAATTTATAGTTGTTTCCATCCAAAGCTTTGTACATTATATCATTTTTTTGCATTCAGAATTGTTTTAAGGATTAGACCTCATGTTTGCGCTTTTTAAATGAAGTGGTTCATCTATATTTATACACTTACAATATCAATCACCCATAGTTTAAACAAAATCAATTACAAAAGTAATAACTATCCCTCAAAAACAAATAACATATACCGTTCGGTGTTCACATTGCATTGTAGAGATTTGATTATTATTTTATAAATAGTTTACCATACAAATAATGTTGGAAAAATAGAAACTTTTCTTGGCAATGGTGTCCGTGTAAAAGGCGATAATTTGTGACCTTTGTTTTCTCCGACATGTTATTTGATGATAATAGCCCTTCGTCCTGCGCATCATAGTTTATGTCACTTTTGCATCTCCTTTTATATTGCAGGCGTGGGACAACATCTTTGTATCATTATGGTGCTCGCTCTATAAAATTAAAACATGTTGATTAAAATTGATGACTTTCTCCGAAATAAATGTCCTTGATGACGATTTAAGTATAAAAAGGCAAATCGCTATGTTGGGGTCACCCCGACTTAATAATGAAAACCGAACTATAATGGTCGAACGATTCAATGTACATGTACACGCCAATGTTACGTTGTTAAATTATTGTCTAAGAAAGTTTAGGAAAGAAATGGCATATTTGACTTGTTTCTAAAGCTTTTGAATTTTACGAGGCATTTGTATTGCTTTTAATTATAGCTCAAGCCTAATTTGACATTTGACTTGTTTTGTTTAAAGTAAATTATTACCTTTATCAATGCATTTGGAAATGAAGTGAGGTGTTATTTCTTATGGAAATAATGTAATCTTCTTGGCAATGACGATAACCATGTGTTGGTTAAGTTCAATGTAAAGACTGTTTATATGTATGGTAAATTAAGTGGTACTTTATAATTGAAAATTTTGTATTGGGAGGGGCTATTCTTAATCAAATATTGAATGTAGATTTGAAAATAGGGGTATTATTTAGTATCCTACGAATATATGTGGTAGATCATAAGTTTATATTATGAATTCTCTGTGTAATTTAAAAATTACAATTACTATAATCAATTAGCAAGTGGAAAGTTTGAAACTTTCATTACCATGAGTCATATAAATCATATTCATATTCAAATTATTTCTCTGTAGAGAAAGAAATGATTATTGGGTGGTTAGGATGATAATGCCATTTTCAAACTAAATCATTTAGTAATTTGGTCTCTATTTGTCGATATTGTACAATTAGATGTCGGTGTTTTACAATGGTGTGGGAATGATGTGTGTGATGAATATAGTATTTTGGAATGATTCTTGGGAGGAATGCAATGTTTTGGTATGATGTAGTTGGTTACATGAGTGCATTAAAAAAGTGAATGAGGAAACAAGTCATGATATATGAGTGAGGATGTGAAATTAAGCTCAGAACATATATGTAACTCATAATTTTCTAGGGATAAAGATAATGTTTTCATTTCCAAGTGATAAATTGCTAAATTTAAGAATCTACATTTATGTGAATCATAGTTCATGTCCATCTGCCACTTATTAGTTCATATTTTGATATGGATATTATACATTGAATCAAGTCAAATCAAATGTCAATCTAAGATATAATCTCCTCATAAAGAACATATAATGAGATTGATAGAATGACATTTTCAATTTAATTTTGAGATCAAAATTCAATCTTGAAATCTCCCTTAATGACCTTTGATAAATTTCCAAATGATATTTCAGTTTTGATGGTTCAAATTAAATCAACATCTACGTTGACAAACAATCTTGCATTTGTTTTACAAATGTTTTTCATATACATGAGATGATTTGATAAGATTGATGGAGAGATCAACTCTTGAATAATTAAAAAGAATTATGATCCAAATTGATGGAAATCTTATTGTCTCAACTCAGTGATTATTCCTTTTTTAGTTCAAGATAATAAGATTGACGATGGATCTTATACCTTTGTTAGATATTAATTACATAACTTAGATGTTTTGACTTTTTGAGATTGGGAGTTGCATGGCTAGATCAATTAATGAAGATTTCAAACCAATATTTTAATCTATATCACATCCTCATTTCAGAGTGTTATTTTCAGTTATTTTAAGAGATTGATTCTATAGGTTATTTAAGATAGGCTATTTAAGATAGGTTATTTATTTTAGTTCTTTAAATTTAAGTACACACTTACAAGTTACATAATTTATAGGTTTATATTTTTGTCTAAATTAAAATATTATTTTTATTTTAAGTTTTAAAAAAATAATAATAAATTTATCAATTTTCTTAATTTATTATATTTTATTTATTTTTTAAAAATGTATAAAATTTAAAATATGGGCAGGATGGTTAACAAATTGTAAAAATATAAGATCTTATATAGAAATTTAATCTAATATAATAATCACTGTTAATTCTTTAAAAAAAATTATATGTAAATTTTATTATTTGTTTATGGAAAAATATTGTTTGCATTGAATTTGTGTTGTCAAGTTATTTAGCTTTGGTTTGTTGCTTCTGAACTCATTTTTGAAGTTTTCTTGATGATGGTTGACAGAAGGTGACCATAAATGTAGAGTAAATTTTTTTCACATAGTTTCTTTCAAAAAACTTGTTTGACAGTCATTTATTAACTGTGAAAACATAAAATCTTATAGTCAGATATAAAAAAAATTGTAAACTAAATATAATATTAATAATAAAATAAAATACGTGTTTAAATGGAAGCACCAATTACAACTCCACTCTATCACAAAATTTGAAAAAATAATAAAACAATATTTATTAATAGAAAACCATTCATTATAGTTAATGGTTATAAAATTAAATAAAATTGAATGTTTTATTAAATTTATTTTTAATTATGAAGATATATTTTTAATAAAACTTTATCTACTGTGATATCAAATATTATTTACAATCATTATATAAACATATATGAACGATGTTTATGGTTTTTCTATTCTCTTGATAAATTGTATAATAAACTATATATTAATTGATTTTAATATATTCTTTATATATATATATATATATATATATATATATATATATTAGAAAAATAAGTATCTTTGTCTCTTTACCACTATGTGATTTACATGTCGTCTTCTAAATTATTATTTCTTTTTTAGGATTTGTTTATTTGGCCTCAACAACTATTTTAGGTGGTTTAAGTTGTGACTTCACCCATTGTTCATTCCAATGTGTGTGTTTTTGTATGTATTATTCCATATGAAATTGATTGATAAAAACTTGATGTATGTTATTCCATATAACATTTATCAATGACACTCACATTATGGAAAATAATAATAATACAAAGTCTCTATCTGTAATGCCCTGTTCGGCATCGAATTTCGCTGTTACGTCCTTGTCCTTTTGCGTGTCATTGAATGCTGAATTGAACTCCCCTTTCTATCGTTAGGTGACTCTTACCCTGTCCTGCACTGAAGAAGTGGTTACCCGTCTTGGTGCCATGGTCGTTCCCTGCTTCGTGTTCGCTTTGGAATGTCAACCTCTAGTTTTCTTCACTTGATTGCTTAAGCCTGTTCACAAGTTGTTTTTAATCATTGGGAGTAATGGATAATTCGACTCTTTCTTCTCTTGCTTGCTCGTCTGCATGCGATTTAATCTTCTCAGGTTGAATAGTAAATCATACAAAATTTCTCATACCTCTTAGCTTTTGAGAATTTTATGGAGAAAACTATTGTAATAAATTCATGTCGGTTATATTTGTTGTATTTGTGTAGACAAATTATAAAATTTTTTGTTCAATTATTAAAGCCTTTTAGGCCACATTTTAATGCTTTTTCCCATCGTTGAATATATGCCCCCCCCCCCGAGTTTTCTCGGGCCACGTCGAGTTGATTAAGATGCAACCTATTCTAGGAACGCCTAAAAGTGAGGTCTGAATGGCTGCAACATTGTAATCTTCTCATGTACTTAGGATTTCAACTATAGCTATCTTCCTTGATATTCCCTCTTATCTGAAAGGATAAAATTACCTAAGGCATATATGATTCCCTTCCTGAGCTATAGATGATTATTATTACCCATATCAATTCTGCTGAGATGTTGGTGCTTGAGAGGCTATAACATGATGAACAACTATAGTTGTTTCTCCATTGAATTGCCCTTAAACCTGGGATGTTTCATGGAATCAGCTTAATCCTTCTGTGCTTCTTGTTTTGTGAAATCATTCATGCATGAAAATTGATGATGAATTATTAACTGCATCTCCTAAATGTCGCAAACTTGTGCTTGATAAAGCTCCTTGTTCTTTTACGCATATGAGTATAGTCTCATCCTTTGTGGTACAACTTTTAAACATTAGACACCTACTTAGAGTTTGAACATTTTTTTTCCAGTTGATATTCCTTTCAAAACGTGGAGTTTGTTAGCTGTCCCTCATTGCAGATTCTTGAATACTTGCTTTCAGTTAATAGAAGTTGCAATTGAATTATTGTGCAATACCCCAAAGATGAACTGTAGACCAACATTTTTCCCCGTTGCTTTGACTTGCAAATGATTCCTTATGAAATGTATATCTCTTTCTTATGTGCAAACATTCTCTAAAATATGAAAGTGAACCCATAGCTACAAGTCCATGATTTGGCTATAACCTTTGTTGTATATGAGTGATCCTTTTGGAAATCTCATAGACTTGTAGTTGTCACGGTCAGCTTCACCTCTTTCTTGGCGTGGAGGGGTTGCGTGGAAAGACGGGGGGGTAGGTGTGTGGCGCAGGTTGGAGGGGACTGTTTTAAAATCAAATTTTATCTGCTTGTGCCTAGGCCCTACTGTTCCTCACCCCCCTTCCTGCCATATAGACCTGGTACATGGCCATCTTCCACTGGCCTTACCTCTGCCAGCCGCCCCACCTTCTTTAATTCCTGTGATTTGCAAATATCTTGCGTCATGTGCTACCTGTTCCCTTTGACCTGTTCTAGCCACATGAGCAGGGAGGAGTGTTTTTTTGTTGGGATTTGAGATGAATTGCTACAGCGTGTTCTGGATAGTGGATTCATCGATGGTGAAATGAAGGTCTATCGCCCTGATGTTGCGAGGGTGGGTGTGGGTTCTCAAAATCGTGCTGCACAGGCAGTATCAATGGAGCGTAGAACTGAAATTCTCCTAGGAAAGTGCCGTGAGGAAGTATTTGGCTTTATGCAGCAGCTACAGGGTAGAGAAGTAAACTTATCTCAGAAAATCAGTGGCCTCCAGAGAGAGTTAAGTGCGACAGCTGCCGCAGGGCGATCCCAAGAAAACGTTGGTGTTGATCCTGTTGTTCTAGTTGCACGCGACCATAGTGGTGATCAGTTGTTGCAAAATCTTGCAGCTGTAGTAGAAGAACGAGATAAAGTTTTAGTTGAGCTGTCTTGCCTTTTCATTTTGGAAAGTCGCTTCCATCCAGGTGGTGTTCTATATGGTGGGAAAGCACATAAAACATCTCGAAGGAGGAGGAGTCTGAGTCCACGAAGGAGGAGGAGTCCAAGTCCACGAAGGAGAAAGGGTAGGAGGAGCAGATCTCACAGTTGGTCACCGAGGAGAAAAAGGAGCAGAAGCAGGACACCACCTGTTTTCAGGCGTGGCGAAGAACATGTGGAGGGAAGAAAGAGAAGTGGCATAGGAGATCTATGCAATGTTGGAGAAAATGTCTTGGAAGATGAATATGATTGCAGGAGTGCAACATCTATACCATCCAAATGATCTTAGGACTTTGACCGATTGGATGAGGAGCAGCTCATGTCAATGTTTGCTGATGTTGAGCTATTCAATAAGAGTCAATCAAATCAATCTTCTAATCCTCCTACTCATCAGACATCTGCATTGGATAACAAATGTTTAGACAGACAAGCAACTTCCGAGAACCCCTCCACTCCATCTGATCACAATAGCATCAATGAGCCTTCAATGGAAGAGAAAGTAATGACTGTATCGGGCCAATTCAAAAGTGAGGCAGAAGTGCAAAGTGTCAACAAAAGTGACCAACCACTCCAGACCGCCAAGACTGAAATTCCCTCATCATCAGCAATGGAACACGACCCAAACATGGATCCAAAACGGGTCAACCGAATTTTAGCGAATGGGCAATCTGCGCAAAGATCTAGAGTGAGAAAGCTGCAATACATTTTAGAGCTTGAAAGAAGCATTAATGCCTTGCAGACAGAAGTGTCAACGTTGTCTCCTCAAGTGACATTTCTGGATCATCAAAGAGTTTTATTGAATGTTGATAACAGTGCTTTGAAGCAAAGAATTGCTGCTCTTGCACAAGACAAGATTTTTAAGGATGCACACTGTGAAGCTTTGAAAAATGAGGTGTCAAGGCTAAGACAACTATATCACGAGCAGCAACAAATTTTGCAAAAAGAAATACATGCATCCTCAACAGGGGCATATGAATTACAACAGCACCAGTTTGGTAAGCTAGAGCAGGGTTCATCTTCTCAGATGATGGATCAAAAACCTGAGATCTCTGATCCTTCTCCAAGTCATCTGAAGACTACATCAAGGATTCCAAACCATAGAGAAAACAATGCTTCCCACAACCATACAGCCCCTGGTTCTCAGATGTTGAAAAGCATGATGCCTTCAAGCTGCCTTATGGGAGAGAGCAACAAGAGCTTGGAAGAAAGAATTATAATCAGGCATGTTAACTTTACTCCTTGTAATAGTTTTCTACCTTCTTTCAGTATCTTGAAATGAATTTTCTTTCCTCTTGAATGGCGCCTAGAATAAATGTTTTCGTGGTTGTTTATATCGCTTCCTGAATGTGTTGGCCGTTCTTTTAAAATCTCGTTCCAATTTCACTAGTTTTGCTTGGAATGTTCTTTTCCCTCTCTTATAGCTTACTCTATTTATATTCGTCTAAAGGGGCTACTGCAATATTGTGTGATGCAGTCTAGTTCGTAGGGAAGGAAACATTTTAGAGTTTCGTTTTCTTATATGACTCTCTTTTAAAAGAATTCTGTGATGGTATTTCGTAATTGAAGGCTTACTATATGGAAGGTTAAGCCTTCATATCTCTATTTACTTGAATGAATACGTATTTCCTGTTTAGGGCTCTCCTATTTTTGGCAAAAAGGTACATTAATAGTGACGTTGTGTTCTAAAACTTGTTTAAGCCTGTGGGCATTCCTTACTTTTGTTTAATTAGAAAATGGCATTAGGGTTTTGTTTCAGAACTGTACATGATCGACTGTTGTACCCAGTTCTAGAGGATTAATAACCCGACATCTATTTTGGCCTCTACGTGTTGAGAGGATTACTATACCTACTTCCTGGATTCAAACTCTTGTTTGATTAAAGTAAGGGGGAAACATTGTAAGTTTTATTGAATGAAATCTCTTCAATTTTTTTTAGGGTCGCGAGCAAGCTATCAATAGCTGGACTGAAACAAAATTTGTAGGTGAATCCATGGTATTGGACTCGTGAACTCGTTTCCGGTTAGATAACAGCTGATTACAGTGATAATATAATAGGTGGCTATTATCTTCATCTGTTTGATATTGCTAGACATGTCCTCGATAAGCCCAGATGGATCGGGTAAAATTTTCATCTTCTATACCATTGACAAGGAGCTCATAGAACTTCTAGGCCTGACTACACTGCATAACCTTCCTGATGGATATGTGTGTTGGTTCTTATTTTTTTTTTGCTTGCACTCGTGGTAGGGTCCTTTGAGTCTGGAGACATCGTTGGTGTTGTACCCTATGCGTAGCGAATTCCTTTGTTTTCGAACTCGAATATCTTGTACTTCAAACTTGGTTACTAAAAGGTCCCATTTTGTGGCCTTGTTAAGGAAATCAATTTTTATTTTAATGCTTACTGACATTTTCTGAAATATATAAAAATTATTAACGACTTTTGGGTTTAGCCTTCCCTTACATTATGAAGAGAAGCTGACGATTAGGATAAGGTTTGCTGGTAGAATAATGGCCCCCTTTGTGTCTCATTTGTATGCTGTTTGGAAGGGTGGATTTGTTTTCTTAACTAGTACTACGTTTAAGAAATCCTATAAGGAAGTAGTGGTAAACTCCTTGGTTAAAACTGAAACTATAGTTGTTTCCTTTTAGGGCGTCGAACCCATATTACTATGAAGCCTTCCCCTGGGAGAATTGGATAACGTCGTTTTGTTCGCGCCTACGATCATAATTAGTATGTTTTGTCTTCTCTTGGACCCCTTTAGATGGATGGATTGAGTATTGGATTCCAATCACGTAAACCATAGGATCACATGAAGGAAATATCAACCCTCTTGACCTTCTTGTTCCTAACCCATAAGGTCTTGCCTTGATTTATGTGGTTTTGTTCTTACTGGTATTTTGACTTTCTCCTTGTTGGATGGTTTAGATTTCTCTCTCATGCGAATAATTTTGGAGTTGTGGGTTGTGTTTTAATCCATTTTTTTGAATTAGAACTTTCCTTTCTTGATATTGTTAAATGTTAGCTTACTGTTGCAATGTGTAGTCTTAACATGCTCAGTTCTCGCGAACTGATTCTAGCTAGTATTTGTGCAGATGGATTATGCGAGTAGATTAAAGGAAAGAGTTGTAAAGGTTTCATCAGTGCAACTTATGAAGTTCTTTGTAAAAGTGTTCTATGTGTTGTAAATTGTGTAACATTGCTTGCAAAGAGTTTTATATGACCTCTTGCCTGGAATTGTTCGGAAAATTTGTGAAGAAATTGTTTGTCTTTTTTTTTGTAATTTGGCTGGTAACTCTTCTTAGTGAGAAATATTATTCAATCTTTTCACTGGCATAAGCATTGTAAAACTTTGATCTTGAGAATTAAGTGTTAATTTAAATCTTTCTAAGACCTTGTATTGATGGGTTATATGTAAGCTTTAATGGGGTGGCTTTTCCTTACAGAAGTTACCTAGAAGTCTTGTTCAAAGAAATATGGTGTGGTTTAGATCCCCTTGAAAACAAACAATGCCTTAAGTAATCAAGAGTGAGACTATTCTTGCAAAGTGATTTTTTTTATAACGTGTTATCCCTAACTGAACTAGTAAACACTACTCTTTTGGTGAACGCTAAAGACAAGCTTAAAGGAAAACAATGGCTAGTTTCTAATAAGATTTAACAAGTAAGAGAAGAAAATTTTGAAACCACTCAATTTATCTCCCAGCCTATTTAAAAGTAAGTAGCTTCCTCTTGATAACCTCTTTCGGTGAAGCCTAAGTAAGAGCGTATAAAACTCAAGCTCCAATTAAACCTAGTAAGAACTAATGATGTCTCAAATGAACTCAATTGACCTTCTTCCTTTAACTTATCCAAGGTACCTTGTAATTTTTCTCTTAAGTGTTGAACGTGAACCGATGTTGCCATAAGGGCATGAACGAGTTCTAGTAACTAAGTGTGAATGGATGGCCTTAAGGAATTAAATTACCATCTTTATCAAATAAATATATAAAACAAATAATGGTTATAAAGGAGAAGACTTTAAGTGAACTACTCTACAGTGTATATGAACATAACTCAGTTGGTAATGATTTTGTGCGAATCATGTATTGAATCCTTCTGAAAACTTAAGGAGTTAAAGTGTCTTATCAAAATAAATAACCTCCAATCATTTCTTACTGTGGCTTGCCCTAGCTGTGAGAGTGTCATGTGGTTGGGCTTCTATGTTGTTCTGTCAAAAATATAATAAAATAAATTGTATTGTGAAAGGTGTGAACGTTTCTGTGCTGCTTTTAGGGCCATCCTTGTATCAAGTTGTTCACAGTGTTAGTTGTATCCTTGGTGATGACATGTTGCGTCATGTTATGTATCAAGTATGTGAAGTCAAAAAAAAATATCCTGTCTTTTACTGTGTTGTTCGTGTGTGTGATTTCTGGGTTGTTACACTTGGTATCAGAGCATAGGTTCATGCTCTCGAACCTATGGGCCGGATTGGTGTTGTATGGTGATGTTACATGATGGTGATGGTGTTACATGATGATACTGCATGATGATGATGATGTTGCATGATGGTGGTAGATATTGGAAGAGTAATGTGCTTTAAACGTGATGTGATTATCGTCGTAATTATGATATTGTGAATGCACATGATGGGTATGTCACCTTGTGCGTGTTTGTGATCATGTTGATGTGTTGGGGATGGGAGTATTTTCTCTCCTTCTTGTGGATTCTATGAAGAGTTCACGTGTTAATTGTTGTTTGTGATGTGTGAAAAGAATTCTAATATGGATGACATAGTGTTGGAGCATTGTGGCGCATTGTGATAAGTAGGTGTATCAATATGTTGTATGACTAGATTGATGTTAAAAGAAATGAGTTGTATCATGATGTTTTTACCATGTTTTGAAGAAATGTGTGTACCACCTTGTTATGTAGCAATGGATGTTATGTTGTGATGTACTATGTTCATCGTATATATGAGTTGTGTGATATGTAATGATTCGTGTCATGATTTAAGGTCATACGGTGAGTGTACGAACCCTATCGTATTGTGATTGCACTTTGGGTGCAGAATGTGGTAAAGTGATGTATTGTGCCTTGTAAATGTATGATTGTGATCTACCCATAATACATACCATACGTGAGACGTTATGGTAGCTATGTGTGTACCACCATGGTGTTAGTGATGTAGTTACATGTTATGTTGTGAACCTTACACTAACCGACCTTGAGGGAAATCGGTAGAAGTGTATGTTGAGAGTGAGGAATGGTGTACCATGGGTCAATAACTCGAGCCGAAACTCGGTTTAGTAGATAACATGTGATTCTTTCCTCTCTCCCTATGTGGTTGCATGTATGCAACCTAAGTGCAAATATGACTATGTTTAGCCTTGTCGAAGTGGTGGCGGGATGATTCAGATGGAGGTGATGACATTTGTATTATTGATATGTATTTTATGAGCTGAGGCTCGATGTTCCGAGTGCTAGCAACTCGTTGAGTACCCCTTTGGTGGCTAGATAAGGCCACACAGTTATCGTAATGTGACATCATTATAAGTTAATTTTATTCATAATTGATTTTTTTTCTTTATTTTGTAAGGACCAGCAGCTTTCTTGATTGCCATGCTTTACAATTTTGGGCGTTTCCTTGGTTTGTGGCACTAACATGGGGATTTTGATACTAACTATGGCCATTTGGCCATTTATTTTTGCTTGATTTTGGGCCTTCTTTTAAATTTGAAATTTTTTCCGCCTTGCCCAAGGCTTGTACTTTGCCACTTGGCACTTTGATTGGATTGTTGTGCTGGTTCTATTGTCGTGATGTGTGGAATAGGGCCATGGGATGCACCATGGAATGGTTGGACCTATGGACCCGCTTTGTTGTATAGGGGTACGCCCCAAGGAGTACAGATAACTAGCGGGTTGTTGAGCCACGCGTTATTGTGTCACTTGGGTTAGGAGTGTTCGAACTCTATGTGTCTTGGACCATAGGGTCAACCGGCCTCCTTGAGGGAGGCATAAGAGTTTGAGGGAGACTTATGATATTTGTCTGTATGGTTGATGTTTTAGGATATATGTTGAGTTATTGTGCTGTTTGGTAGTGGTCTTTTGATGTATGTGTTACTCATGTCGGATGGATACGTGTTGTGATGTTGTGGATATGTCACTGATACCCTTGTGGGCCCTATGTACATGTAGTTTTTATGAGTCATGAAAAATCTTCATACGTGGAATTGAGGAAATGTCTGGTGGATTGTAGTACTCTTTTGTTTGAGTATTTTGTATGTCAGTCATTGATGTGTGACGAGTATTATGTTATGTGGAGTGTGCCTATTCTATTCCGTATTTGTGTAACCTTTTGTGGTGTAATACAATCTTGAAGTATATACTTATGTACTTGTGAATCCGTAGGGTCTTGTGAACCTGATAGGGTGTTGTGTTAGCAGCTCATGTTGGGCACCCACAATAAGGAATAAATCAAAACTCTTCAATGATGATATATTTTTTTAAAAGAAACTAAAAATAGAAATAATGATAATGGAAAGAGACTAATGAAATGATGAACAAGAAAGAACTGCCAATCTTCACAGAACATTGAAAGTTAAAATTTCTACCAAATGTTCCTAAGGCTACCTTGTGACCGTGCTTTAATCAACTAAAATTTTAAACCATGGGGTGTACTTTCTCCTGTGCCTGTCCTTGGTTGTGAACCATTTCTTTTCCATTGTGTTATGTCGCATCGAGGACGATGCTTTTCTTAAGGGGAGGAGAATGTAATGCCCTGTTCGGCATCTACTTTCGTTGTTATGTCCTTGTCCTTTTGCATGTCATTGAATGCTGAATTGAACTCCTCTTTCTATCGTTAGGTGACTCTTACCCTATCCTGCGCTGAAGAAGTGGTTACCCGTTTTGGTGCCATGGTCGTTCCCTGCTTCGTGTTCGCTTTGGAATGTCAACCTCCATTTTTCTTCACTTGATTGTTTAAGCCTGTTCGCAAGTTGTTTTTAATCATTGGGAGTAATGGATAATTCGACTCTTTCTTCCTCTTGCTTGCTCATCTGCATGCGATTTAATCTTCTTAGGTTGAATAGTAAATCATACAAAATTTCTTATACCTCTTAGCTTATGAGAATTTTATGGAGAAAACTATTGTAATAAATTCATGTCGGTTATATTTGTTGTATTTGTGTAGATAAATTATAAAATTTTGTGTTCAATTATTAAAGCCTTTTAGGCCACATTTTAATGCTTTTTCCCATCATTGAATATATGGCCCCCCCGAGTTTTCTCGGGCCACGTCGAGTTGATTAAGATGCAACCTGTTCTAGGAACGCCTAAAAGTGAGGTCTGAATGGCTACAACATTGTAATCTTCTCATGTACTTAGGATTTCAACTATAGCTCTCTTCCTTGATATTCCCTCTTATCTAAAAGGATAAAATTTCCTAAGGCATATATGATTCCCTTCCTGAGCTATAGATGATTATTATTACCCATATCAATTCTGCTGAGATGTTGGTGCTTGAGAGGGTATAACATGATGAATAAGTATAGTTGTTTCTCCATTGAATTGCCCTTAAACTTGGGATGTTTCATGGAATCATCTTACTCCTTCTATGCTTCTTGTTTTGTGAAATCATTCATGCATGAAAACTGATGATGAATTATTAACTTCATCTCCTAAATGTCGCAAACTTGTGCTTGATAAAGCTCCTTGTTCTTTTACGCATATGAGCATAGTCTCATCCTTTGTGGTACAACTTTTAAACATTAGACACCTACATAGAGTTTGAACATTTTTTTTCTAGTTGATATTCTTTTCAAAATGTGGAGTTTGGTAGCTGTCCCTCATTGTAGATAAAGGAATGGAGGGGTAGGTGTGTGTGGCGCAGGTTGGAGGGGACTGTTTTAAAATCAAATTTTATCTGCTTGTGCCTAGGCCCTACTATCCCTCACTCCCCTTCCTGCCATCTAGACCTGGTACGTGGCCATCTTCCACTGGCCTTACCTCTGTCAGCCGCCCCACCTTCTTTAATTCCTGTGATTTACAAATGTCTTGCATCCTATGCTACCTGCTCCCTTTGACCTGTTCTAGCCGCGTCAGCAGGGAGGAGTGTTTTTTTTTGGGATTTGATATGAATTGCTACAGCGTGTTCTAGATAGTGGATTCATTGATGGTGAAATGAAGGTCTATCGCCCTGATGTTGCGACGGTGGGTGTGGGTTCTCAAAATCGTGCTGTACAGGCAGTATCAGTGGAGCGTAGAATTGAAATTCTCCTAGGAAAGTGTCGTGAGGAAGTATTTGGCTATATGCAGCAGCTACAGGGTAGAGAAGTAAACTTATCTCAGAAAATCAGTGGCCTCCAGAGAGATTTAAGTGTGACAGCTACCGGAGGGCTATCCCAAGGAAACGTTGGTGTTGATCTTGTTGTTCTTGTTGCATGCGACCACAGTCGTGATCAGTTGTTGCAAAATCTTGCAGCTGTAGTAGAAGAACGAGATAAAGTTTTAGTTGAGCTGTCTTGCCTTTTCATTTTGGAAAGTCACTTCCGTCCAGGTGGTGTTCTATATGGTGGGAAAGCACATAAAACATCTCGAAGGAGGAGGAGTCTGAGTCCACGAAGGAGAAAGGGTAGGAGGAGCAGATCTCACAGTTGGTCACCGAGGAGAAAAGGAGCAGAAGCAGGACAATTTTAGCGAATAGGCAATCTACGCAAAGACCTAGAGTGAGAAAGCTGCAATACATTTCAGAGCTTGAAAGAAGCGTCAATTCCTTGCAGACAAAAGTGTCGACGCTGTCTCCTCAAGTGACATTTCTGGATCATCAAAGATTTTTATTGAATGTTGATAACAGTGCTTTGAAGCAAAGAATTGCTGCTCTTGCACAAGACAAGCTTTTTAAGGATGTACACTGTGAAGCATTGAAAAAGGAGGTGTCAAGGCTAAGACTACTATATCACGAGCAACAGCAACATTTGCAAAAAGAAATGCATGCATCCTCAACAGGGGCATATGACTTACAACAGCACCAGTTTGGTAAGCTAGAGCAGGGTTCATCTTCACAGATGATGGATCAAAAACCCGAGATCTCTGATCCTTCTCCAAGTCATCTCAAGACTACATCAGTGATTCCAGACCATAGAGAAAACAATGCTTCCCAGAGCCATACAGCCCCTGGTTCTCAAATGTTGAAAAGCATGATGCCTTCAAGATGCCTTATGGGAGAGAGCAATAAGAGCTTGGAAGAAAGAATTATAATTAGGCATGTTAACTCTACTCCTTGTAATAGTTTTCTACCTTCTTTCAGTATCTTGAAATGAATTTTCTTTCCTCTTGAATGGCGCCTAGAATAAATGTTTTCGTGGTTGTTTATATCGCTGCCTGAATGTGTTGGCCGTTCTTTTAAAATCTCGTTCCAATTTCACAAGTTTTGCTTGGAATGTTCTTTTCCCTCTCTTATAGCTTACTCTATTTATATTCATCTAAAGGGGCTACTGCAATATTGTGTGATGCAGTCTAGTTCGTAGGGAAGGAAACATTTTAGAGTTTCGTTTGCTTATATGACTCTCTTTTAAAAGAATTCTGTGATGGTATTTTGTAATTGAAGGCTTACTATATGGAAGGTTAAGCCTTCATATCTCTATTTACTTGAATGAATACGTATTTCCTATTTAGGGCTCTCCTATTTTTTGGCAAATAGGTACATTAATAGTGATGTTGTGTTCTAAAACTTGTTTAAGCCTGTGGGCATTCCTTAATTTTGTTTAATTAGAAAATGGCATTAGGGTTTTGTTTCAGAACTGTACATGATCGACTGTTGTACCCAATCCTAGAAGATTAATAACCTAACATCTATTTTGGCCTCTACGTGTTGAGAGGATTACTATACCTACTTCCTGGATTCAAACTCTTGTTCGATTAAAGTAAGGGGGAAACATTGTAAGTTTTATTGAATGAAATCTCTTCAAATTTTTTTAGGGTCGCGAGCAAGCTATCAATAGCTGGACTGAAACAAAAGTTGTAGGTGAATCCATGCTATTGGACTCGTGAACTCGTTTCCGGTTAGATAACAGCTGATTACAGTGATAATATAATAGGTGGCTATTATCTTCATCTGTTTGATATTGCTAGACATGTCCTCGATAAGCCCGCATGGATCGGGTAAATTTTCCATCTTCTATACCATTGGCAAGGAGCTCATAGAACTTCTAGACTTGACTACAAAGCGTAACCTTCCTGATGGATATGTGTGTTGGTTCTTATTTTTTTTGTGCTTGCACTCATGGTAGGGTCCTTTGATTCTGGGGCATCGTTGGTGTTGTACCCTCTGCATAGCGAATCCCTTTGTTTTCGAACTCGAATATCTTATACTTCAAACTTGGTTACTAAAAGGTCCCATTTTGTGGCCTTGTTAAGGAAATCAATTTTTATTTTAATGCTTATTGACATTGTTTGAAATATATTAAAATTATTAACGACTTTTGGGTTTAGTCTTCCCTTATATTATGTAGAGAAGTATACAATTAGGATAAGGTTTGTTGGTATAATAATGTCCCCTTTTGTGTCTCATTTGTATGCTTTTGGAAGAGTGGATTTGTTGTTAACTAGTACTACGTTTAAGAAATCCTATAAGGAGGTAGTGGTAAACTCCTTGGTTAAAACCGAAACTATAGTTCTGTTTCTTTTAAGGGCGTCAAACCCATATTACTATGAAACCCCCTAGGAGAATTGGATAACGTCGTTTTGCTTCACGCCTATGATCATAATTAGTATGTTTTGTCTTCTCTTGGACCCCTTTAGTTGGATGGAGTAAGTTTTGGATTCCAATCATGTAATCCATAGGATCACATGAAGGAGATATCAACACTCTTGACCTTCTTGTCCCTAACCCATAAGGTCTTGCCTTGATTTATGTGATTTGTTCTTAGTGGTATTTTGACATTCTCCTTGCTGGATGGTTTAGATTTCTTTCTCATGCGAATAATTTTAGAGTTATGGGTTTTGTTTTAATCCATTTTTGAATTAGAAATTTCCTTTCTTGATATTGTTAAATGTTATCTTACTGTTGCAATGGGTAGTCTTAACATGCTCAGTTCTCGCGAACTGATTCTAGCTAGTATTTGTGTAGATGGATTATGCGAGTAGATTAAAGGAAAGAGTTGTAAAGGTTTCATCAGTGCAACTTATTAAGTTCTTTGTAAAAGTGTTCTATGTGTTGTAAATTGTGTAACATTGCTTGTAAAGAGTTTATGTGACCTCTTGCCTAGAATTGTTCAGAAAATTCGTGAAGAAGTTGTTTGTCTTTTTTTTGTAATTTGGCTGGTAACTCTTCTTAGTGAGAAATATTATTCAATATTTTCACTGGCATAAGAATTGTTAAACTTTTATCTTGAGAATTAAGTGTTAATGTAAATCTTTCTAAGACTTTGTATTGATGTATTATATGTAAGCTTCAATGGGGTGGCTTTTCCTTACAGAAGTTACCTAAAAGTTTTATTCAAAGAAATATGTTGTGGTTTAAATCCCCTTGTAAACAAACAATACCTTAAGTAATCAAGAGTGAGACTATCCTTGCAAAGTGATTTTATATAACGTGTTATCCCTAACTGAACTAGTAAACACTACTCTTTTGGTGAACGCTAAAGACAAGCTTAAAGGAAAACAATGGTTAGTTTCTAATAAGATTTAACAAGTAAGAGAAGAAAATTTAGAAACCACTCAATTTATCTCTCAGCCTATTTAAAAGTAAGTAGCTTCCTCTTGATAAGCTCTTTCGGTGAAGCCTAAGTAAGAGCGCTATTTAACTACGTATAAAACCTCAAGCTTCAATTAAACCTTAGTAAGAATTAATGATGTCTTAAGGGTGAATTCATTTGACCTTCTTCCTTTAACTTTATCCAGGGTGTCTTATCAAAATAAATAACCTCCAATCATTTCTTACTGTGGCTTGCCCTAGCTGTGAGAGTGTCATGTGGTTGGGCTTCTATGTTGTTCTGTAAAAAAAAAAAATATATTGTATTGTGATAGGTGTGGACGTTTCCATGCTGCTTTTATGGCCATCCTTGTATCGAGTTGTTCACAGAGTTAGTTGTATCCTTGGTGACGACATGTTGCGTCATGTTATGTGTCAAGCAAGTCAAAAAAAAAAATATCCTGTCTTTTACTGTGTTGTTCGTGTGTGTGATTTCTGGGTTGTTACACTATCAAGCCATATCCCCATCGGAGAGCCTAGTTGTAGGAAATGGAGAGGTACAAAGTTGTTGCTGCCCAGAGATTCCAGAAGCAAATCGCTGGTCACAAATTCGAACCTGCGGTGGACACTAATTTAATGCATAACTAAGGAAAGAGGCATATGCTTTAGATTTTTTATTTAATCATAGTTCATGCTTGTATTTATTTATTTGCAGGGCTTGCTTTTCAAGTTTTCTTTCGGTTCGTCATGGCGGGTGTTAAGAAGAAAAATATGGTTGTTTAATAATAAATTGAGAAGGAGTGGTTTAAAAATTGTCTTTGTTGGTATGGAAGGAAAATTCATGCCAAAATGATCTTGGTATTGTATATATTAGTGGCCCAAAGGGAATAATCATATTATTTAATAATAGTTAAATGCATGGTTCTGTCTCCTAATGTAAGGAGAAAATATATTTTATTTATATAAAAAAAATTGAATGCGTGAAAAGTATGTTTTTTAAAATTGAAAATTACATTAAATTTTTCAATTAAAATGTGTACTCATTTTTTAAGTTAGATTTGTCGTTTGTAAATTAACATGGTCTGTGTTTATTACAAATTTTCTTGAAACAATAAGTATTGTAATTTAGTTGATATCTTATGCAATCTAAGAATCAAGGAACCAAATAGATTGAAGGGGAAAAAATAATAAATTTATGAAGGAGAATAATTCTAAGATAATCTAAACCTATATATATATATATGTGATATATTACACAAATATATCACAACAAATTTTTTTATCATGAAAGAAATATTTAAGAACATATCAATTTTCACTTATTTTATTAACTCAATCGTTTGCAATATCATAATGTGTTTCACAGTTCTTATGTTACCCCAATGCATTCATGTGCATTTATAAGAATGTTAATATGTCATCAAAATGGAATTAGAATACAATGCTTGCAAAAGTGTGAATAATGAAGAGTGTAAATCATTCAAAAAATTCAACACACCCGCAACATAGGGCATAATATATATGAGTATAAAATTTAGCATTTCTAAGTATTCTTGAAAAATAAAATATTAATTGAATCACACTAAATGTTTACCCGTAAATCAAACAACATTGGGTTACATGTCATGAGTCTTTCCAATATTTAACACGTTTGATTTTCAATATGGTTGTTATCTCTAGGGATAAAAACTGTCTCAAGATGATTTGACTATTCTCTATATGATCACTTGCCCGAAAACATATTTTAATCTTCTTAGTTTTTTAGATATTGGTGCCTTATTAGGATAAGAAATTATACTATTCTCCAAGTGACTAGAATGAAACATTTGGGATATGAAAAATAGTATTGGAGATTACAACTAGTAAAATGTAGTCATAAAACTATATTGAGTATGTTTATACTTTTGATCTCAGTCAAAATACATACTCTAGACTTTCCAAAGTGTAAGTCCATGGTCAAGAAAAAATTGAATGATTTTCATCGATTTTATAGGTTTTCCTATTAGCTATGAGTATGCATTTTCATTTTAACCTTCTCAAAATTACTACTAAATAGAAAAAAAACATAGAAACATAAACACTACATTTTTTTGACACCTAAGTAAATAAATTAATTACTTGATAATTGCAATATTGACTAAATCCCTAAAATATGACTTATGTGCATATTCTAAGCCTAGTTTTTATAAACTTAGTCCTATACTAGAATTGTTCTCCACTTCTCATTATCTCACATAATAACTTACAATAGTCCAAAGTAATCTACCAACTTCGTAATTATTGTACATAGATTTTCATACTCGCTAACCTACCCTGAAAAAACAACCAAATAGGGACAAAACTACTTAATCATTTTTTTTCCAAAACTAACAATTTCATCCCTAGCCTTCAAATGTTCAATATTTATATTTGAAACCTTTTATGGATCATTAATTTCATCATGAGTTGGCCTTAATAAAAAACTATAGCTATGGAACCCTATATAAGAAAGTTAAACATGTGCGTTTACTCACTTGAGGATTACTTAGCACATTCAAGAACTCCTTAAGAAAATATATCTTAAAAGGCATTCAAAACTATCCTAAATTTTCGTAAAGTAATAGCACATATTAGGAATAGTTATCACACAAATTTGAAGCACTCTAAACTAGATTGTAGAGTTAATCTTCCCTAACTAATGGTCATCATAACCCAACTACGAATTAAGTAAGAAGTTTAATACAAGCATTATCAAGTGATTGATATTATCAAATATAGCTACATCCATACAAATATCACATATCTAGGTGGAGAAATACATATGGTTAACGGAATATTCAAAGTATTGCTATCGCATAGGAACTTTACAAATTACACTTCAAGCCAAACACTAACCTTTTTACAGGGGTTCCACCCTTCATTATGGTTTGGGTTAATTTTAGTTTACCTTTTAATGGTTTCACAAATATTCAAGTCCAAATTTCTTATAGCTAGATATATCTTACAAATGGAAGTGGTATACATAGTTTTACAGTTTTTTCTGAGTTTAATATTTTGGTCCCTCCATGTTTTGCACTTATGAAAATGGCGATGAAGCATTTTCATAACATTAGGTTACCATATTTTTCATCAATTTTTCACACCTATATCATATTATATTTTTTATACTTAAGTAATCATCTAAATATACATCATATCAATTGCTAACCCTAATATGAAATTGAAATAAGTAAATGAATTAACCCATTTCTTCAAACTTACAGGATTTTGAGTTAAATCATTTTGTAAACCCACGCAATTATAAATTTCATAACTTATTTGTCCTAGGTCTATGTGGTCTAAATAAATTATGCTACTATAAAAATCCTAGAGTATCATTTCATCTTTTTACTTTTCTATTATTGTAATCCATTTTGATAGAGTAATCCAACCAATCATATGTTGGTTTAGCACATCCAAATCTTGAACACATTTTATAAGGATAGGCATCACATGGAATCCTCTTCTATTTTATTCATGATGTAGATATTTTTAAAAATATACATAATTACGAAAAAAATTAATGTTGAATTTGATCCACTTAAAAATAAAGTTCACCTCGACCATCTTATTGAGGAAAATGGAATCGATTCTAATTTGTTTAATGATGTCGATCATGATCAAACTAAAATCCTATTGTAATTTTTAAGGACATTCAACAATATCCATTTAATCTTGATACGGTCATTACATTATGTCTCACCTCTAAATATTCCCATGATTCTCTATCTGCCCTAATCATGCGGAAGGGTGTAGATATCCCAAAAAACTCGATGAAAGCTACACTGATGTTTCTTAGACTAAAGATAATCCCGTAAAAGTTTGGCAAGTTTTTCAAATGATTTCCGTGAAGGGCATCAACATGAAACATAATAAACTTTGGTGGTAGCCAGGAATTTTGGTGCATATTTGAAACTTTTGTGCAGATGAGAGAGGCCTGGAGATCCAATTCAAAACTTTTCGCTCTACCCGATCAATGCCATGTTTCCAAAGCATTGTAGAATCACTATCGAAGGAAAATGGAATCCCAAATAATTTGAATCTTTCTCTACGATTGATCCAACGCTAAGGGTATGTTTCAAGCCAATCGGGCATAAGCCAATAACTCTGTCGAAAGCTAAGAGTCTTAGCTAATTGAAGATTAGAGATAGAAGCTTGAAGAAGGTGTCTAAATAAGAGAGAGTTATTTTAATGTTTTGTTCATTCATGCATCTAAAGGGGGGAAAACGTCATCTCCGAAATGCCCACTGAAAATATCAGAATCATGATCAAGGAGAAATATTCCCCGGATGTGACCCCACTCTGTCCTATCAGTGAAATAATAGCCAAGGGCATCGGGTGTAAGGAAAAAAAAGAGCATGAGCGAGAGGGAACCCTTTCTTGATATACTTGAACATGCCTATAACTTGAGATTGATGAATCTACAAACAAAGCTTGAATAATATTGATACAGAAAGGTCCAAAACCAATGGATTAAATGATAAAATAATAAAGAATTATTCAATTTGATCATAAGCCTTCTCAAAATCAATGTTAAGGAAAATTAAATGTTGTAAAGAAATAATGGACCACTCCATACTTTCCCAGATGCAAGTGATATTATAAAGAATTTATCTACCATTAAAACAACTATTCTGCTATGGGTGAACCACGTTTGGAAGATTGTAAGAAATATGGAGAGGAAGAGATTTGGATAAATCTTGTAAGAGACATTAAGGAGAGTAAGAAAATGTAAACTATTAATAAGCTTCAGATTCGCATCTTTAAAAATAAACTTAATATTTCCCTTATTAATAACATTACCAAGATCATGGTTCTACAATGCTTCTTATTAGACTTGAAGAAGGTCATTGCCAACAATAGACCAAGATGCCTTATAAAAATTTCATGGAAATCCATCAATTCCAAGAAATTTATCATTATCAAGATAAAGGAGGCCAATGTAAAGCTCATTTAAAGATAGAGGAGCATAATAGTGGTTTCAGTTCTTCAGAGATAGCTTGCAAAGAACCACTTCCACACAATGTTGTAGAGCAGCTTGACTTTCTTTATATAGTTACTGAGCCTGGAAAACCAAGGTGTAATGATCAACAAATGTATTAACAATATCTGCAAGACTCGTCACATGATCATGAGCTCGTTGAATGGATTTGATTTGTTCTTTGGAGAACTTAGCCTGAAGGGATTTGAAGAATTTTTTCGAAGCTTTATCTACCACTTTAATTCACTGAAGTTAGGAATGGATCGAAGAATGTCTGGCCTTGTGATTTTCAATAACCTTAAACTGATGTCGATGTTTTGATTTCCGAAGTTGGGTAGGAATGTTAAAATATTGAGCTTCAAGTAGAGTAAAGGTTTTCTGATGCTCTTGAATAAGTGCAGAATCTTCCCCTTTTCAAAATCGAGTAACTTTTTTTCCAAAATGGCAAATAAACTTGGCAGTACATTGAATGGTGGAATTCCACAAATAAACACAACTAGTAGCATAGGGTGAACATGGCGCCATATTCCAAACTTTGGAAATGAGACAAATCACATGAAGATGACTTAGGAAAGAAGCATTAAGATAGAATTAATTTTTAGGAAATTAAAAGGGGTCCTACTCAATTGTACTTTGAAAAAAATGCCGTTGGTATTAGATAAAAGGATGCCCAACTAGACGGTGATTGGAGAATGACCGTTACCATTCAAATCAAAAGTGTGTTGCTGACAGATCATGACATGATGTAGCCTTTAAATGACTATGTTAGTAATTTCTTAAAATTGGGACCAAGTAAACAAATTTTGAGACGTCAAATAATTTCCCCATATAAAAAGAGGGTCATAAAGGCCCCAATAGTTTTTAAGATAAAACCAAGCCTCATGTTAACCAACACACCATCTCATGGTAAGAGACCCCAATTTATCCTCCATAGGTTCAATCATATAAAAGTCTATGTAAAATAACCAATGAGAAAAAGGTAAGTTATCTCCTAACCATCACCATGACATCGTCCTTTTCATGCCATCATTAGAAGCATAATATCGAGAATGTCAAAAGAATAACCATTAATTTCCAAAATAATCCACACGATATGCTTTTAAGGATCATTCCCTATGGAAGAAATCGGACCAGAAAATCTAGGGGAGATAGAAACAAAAACACCAAAATATCCTTCCATATGTGAAGAATAAAAATGCTTATAATCAAGAGAAATACACATTAAAATGGTTTCAAGCATAAAAGTGAACGGAGTGATAGTTATCCCCATTTTAACCTTTTGCCCCCATAGACACCACACATGGTGGTATATGGGGTCAGCGCTAAGAAATAGAGGTTGAAATAATAGTACCCGTTACTAAATTTTACAGCAAGGAAAATGAATTAATTTGTAATGGATGAAATATAGGTTGTTATGGGATTTTGACTCTTGTCTGCATCCTAGAATAATTAGTAGGTGTTGGTCATGGGTTGGAAGAAGATGAGGTCATTGCAAAAGTAGATTTAGACCTATCTGACTTCTTCCTACCAACACCATTCTAATGGTCAGTTGTATTATCACATTTAGGCACATGGGATATAGAGGATTTGGAAGCTTGTTTCATTAGCACTATAAGAGGGAAATTGAGAATGTGATGATCGAGAGATTGACACCTAAAACAAGTGTTAGGGATGTTAAAATTAAAAAAAATCTAGGATAAATGAGTGGACCCAACCTAGATACCAATGTGGTCTCAAAAATTCTTGACAAAGTATACCTCAACGTAGACCCATTTACGTGGGAAAGAATAAAATTAACGCTTTGATTCTTGATAGATAGCTAAGCCAATGGGGCAAACTATCTTATTCAGAAAAGACCAAATCTTCATAGGAAGACCAGGTATCTCCACCCAGACAGGTATCCTAATTGATACCTAAATCGAAGGGGTAAAATTATGTGACCAATGTGAAATCCCAAGCAAGGTGTTACCCAAATCCCAATATGCAGTTTGTTAAAAAATGCTTTGACCTCAGAAGGTTTGTGAAAATAAAACATTTAGAATCCCTTGGTGAGGTTTTCGATTCCAATGAATTAGATACAACTAAACTCCCAATGGTTCTTAATCCATCCATAAAGGAAGTATTTTGAGGGAATATGGCAAAAACATAAGCTATTAGACAATCGTTACTATAATATTTAACCATAAAATGAAAACTCGGTAGCAATAACAACATGAGGACAAAAATATGAGTCGGTACCTCATTGTAAATTTTTTTAGAAAACTTCCTTGTGCGCTCTGGAGCCATTGTTGCCACCGATAGCAATAGTAGTTTCTACAGATGGTTTAGCGGCTATTATATAAGTGGACTACTGCCTAAAAATGACTAATTAATTACCCAAGAATATGATTCAAAATATCTAACAAGGTCTAGAATGGTGTAATTTGTACTATCAACATGCGAAAAAAAAACCTAACACAACCAACACCACAAATTGATTTTCATTCATGTCCCACGTGGAAAATTTTTTGGGCCTATGGATTTTTCCAAATACACTTTCTAGCCTTCAAGATTAAGAAAACACTTCCAAAATTTTCATAGATATATCTCTTAAGATACTAATAGTCATCTCTCCTCCTTTAATATATCTTGTAGAATCCTTGGAGTAAGCGACAAAAGTGTCTCAATAAGAATATTCATTGAAGCATGGTATAGTAATGCAAAACAACTCAAGTCCTATGTATACTTATATCCTTCAAACAATACCACAAAAGATAATGTAATTCTTTCCAAACATTGTTTTGATGCACTCTCTAATCCTACGCAACCTTATGAGTTGATGCATATCCTGTGAGACCACTATCCATTTACAGATTGATATGATGGATGAGATTTCATGTAAAGATACCTAAAAGGGAGTTGAGAGGATTAATACGTATTAGGGGTATCTTGAGAATTATTTTCATGGTGTCTTTAATTACAAGGTGTATGTGTTATACCAATCAATGTATAACATATTTTATAAAAAGGAGAGAATATGAGTGTAACGTCCACAATTTCGACATTCTAAAACCATGTTTAACCTTAATAATTATCTAGAAAGTTGCGGAATTTCTTTTTGTTTTAAAAGATTTCAAGGGTATCAACCCTACAATATGTTTAATTAATTCCCACTAGCAATCTACTACATTACATTAAATGGAACTATTATAGATTAATATTGAAATATTCTTAAACCATTTCTAAGGTCAACATAATTACAATTCACTAGAAAAGTGCCATTAATTTCTTTTACTTGGTTAAATAGTTTCCCCCTCTCAAATTAACATTCAAACCTACAATAATTAAACCCTTAACCTTAGTTATCTTAGTTCCCTTAAATTATTAGCCTTAATTCCCATTCAATCATTTTCTAAAACATATTAGGAGAGTTACATTTTTAACGTAATACACTAGAGCACTAAGTGGCCCCATTCATCCATTTTAACATACACTTAAATTATTTTAAATCCCGTGATATATATTCTCACCTAATAATTGTAGGATTGATTCCTAACCATTGGATTAAATCAATTGTGGCCACTAGATCGTAGGGTTCTAAACTAACCAACAAAGGACCATATCTTTTGAAATGGTATACTTGTCAACATCAAATCTCTAGTATATTAAGTAATGTGTGGAATCCAAGTATATTGGAGCGTGTGCTGAGGAGGAAGGGGAAAAAAAATGGCCACAAGGTTGTACGAATTCAAGTATGAAGCCAACAAGAACGTGCAAACACAAAATACTCCAAAAGTCATAAATGTGCAAGGCAAAAGCCTCAATCCCATACATTGCTCAAGATCAAAGAGTGTACAAATAGGAGTGGGGTGTGTAAATCTCCCACAAATGTAGCCGTCAAGAAGTGGGATTTATATTCTTGGAATAACCGATCAAATGTAACTCCTATGATACTGTATGATGCGTGTAAGTCCATAATGACACCCTAGGACACCTAAGCATGATGATTCACATATGTGGAGGAATCCCATTTACATAAAATAAATACATGGAAAATAACCTACACTAATAGCCCCTTGAAGCATAGTTTAGGCGGGCACATAGATTAAAATAAGGAGAAGTGGGTCCGGTAACAATCCTGATGAGGTACCCATAGACAACAAAGATCTCAAGCAGTGAAGGAAAACCCAGTGGGAAAAATATCCACCATAAGAGAAAAACATGCTCTTTAATCTAAGAAAGATGCCAAAGATGGGTTCCATCCATAGACAAGCCTTAAAAGGTACCCATGTACAAAGGGGAAATCTCTCAGAAGGAAGAAGAAGAGAGAAGAAGAGGGAGACAAGAGGGATGTAGAAGATGCCATGGACGGATATGAACTCTGCAACTCTAGGAAGTCTCCCAGAAGAATGTCGATGATGAGATCCTCTGCCTGTGGACTGAAGAAGAACCTCCCACACCGAACTATGTGCTTGCCCTTAGGTAGGGAAAAAATGATGTGCTGGAAGTCCACCCACTCCACAAAGGAAACCGAAGGAGGCAGCACAAAGAACTTTGAATTTGGTACACAAAAGTGTGACATAGGTCTACCAATGGAGCGCCAAAAAACCAAAGGTAATGCCACGAGTGCAGAACTGTCAGAGTGTGAAGAAGGAACACCCACATAAAGGATGTCCAAGTGATGTTAAGACAAAAAAACAACCCCCACAACAGAAAAGGGATCCACAAGAGATGGTGGATTAGTGAAGAACTCCAAAATAGTGGAAGTGATAAGATTCCCATAAGGGGCACTCCCAAAAACGAAGATGACGAACTCCTCCACGACACCTGTAGATGGATGAGGAACCTGTAGAGCATCACAAGTGGGCTATGAATAAAGATGACCAAGGTCAGGGAAATAATCATCCCAATGAAGGGGCTTGAAAAATAGAAGAGCAATGTAAGACAAGTATAAGTCATCCAATGAAGGTAGAGGAGTGGAAGAGGCCTTGCACACTGAAAGTGGAAAGGAGGTGGGTGCAATGATGATATAAGGCTAAGAAGGAGACTTCTTGATAGCTGATGAGATGTGGGAAGCGTCAACACTCTTTGGAATAGTGAGAGGAGGAGAGAAGTCCTCTGTAGTACTCTCTGCATCAGAATTAAGAGTAAAATCCTCATCATCAAAAGAAGAACCAAACGAGTCTGTGTTAGTGGAACTGCCATCACACGAAGAACAAGAGGAGACCACTAGATCAATAATAGCAAAAATGGTGGCAGTATGTGAAGGGTCTCCATAGAGGGATTGAAAGATGCTCTACATGCCATGGGGACGATCTAAGTCTGCCACGAGAAAGTGGAGAGGTCTAGAGACGTGCATCATCAATTGACCAAAAACATGCTCGCAAGTGTCAATAAAGTCCTCAAGACGATGATGATGATGGGCTGTTGGACCGAGCTGCTAGGAGTTCCACCGAGTTGACAAGGTGTTTGACCGAGCTGAGAGGTCAATGCATGAGTCGAGAGGGGCTGACTGGCCGAGTTAGGAGGGCTTGCCAGGTGTCCAGATTACCGAGCTGATATGCACGAGTCGAGACCGACTGAGCTGTGGTCAATGCTACAAATCAGGGAGGTGGCTGCCGAGTTGGCCACAAGGTGGATACGAACACGTCCGAGCTAGAGAGACGAAGCCGAGATGGCTGTTACTTTCATGCACGAGCTGAGAGAGGTCCGTCGTTATGCCAAATCCATTCGGGGTGAAGCCACGTGTGGATGTTAGACTATAACACTCGAGTTAATACCAATGGCCCAAGTTGAGCTATGTGCCATGTCGAGAGGGCCAAAGCATGGAGTTGAGCTGGCTCGTGTCGATGAGTGCTTCCACGTTGATGTCAGGTGCTGGTGGGAGATTAAAACGGTCGAATGCAGAGCCAAACCATCAGAGTAAATGCCTGATCAAACTGGCCGACGAGTAGACTGTCCAGTGTCGTTGAATGCAGAGAACGGCGTGTGTAGGAGGCTTAGACCAGACATAGTGGCACGCATTCGGGGTAGGTATTATAACGGCTGAGCTGTTATGCCAAGGAAATGGCCGAATAGAGATCCCACAGCCGCGAACATTGAACCAACGGAATCGACGAAGAAAGGAATGCAGCACGAAGTGTCCAAAAAACAATACAGTAGCAGTCACTTCAGACGCAGGTCAAGATGCAGACCAAAGCACGTTTAAACTAGCCAAAACCATGCAAACGGTAACACCAAAAACCGAACGCTCAACCAAAACACAAGCACAAGTAATGAGATCAAGTTGAGTTGTTACGCCAGTGCAGAGTCTAGTAAGCCGACTAAACATGAGCCGGAGACAAGGAAAGCGAGCCAAAACGTCCAGATGGAGCTAATAAACGAACCGTCGAGCCAAACCAAACTTGAGTCGAATTGGGTGCGAGACGAGCTAGTCTGGAGCAATGACCAATGCAAAAAAACTCAAGCTGAGCACAAAACACGAACCAGCACAAAAAAGAGCACGACCAGCAGGGTTAAAACCCGAGTTGAGCAGACGAAAAAATGGTGCAGGAGTTCGATCCCTGGCGACAAAACAGTTATTATTCAAGGCACGAGGTGCCTAAAACTGAATCACAGAGGGCTGAGAAGAGAAATGCTTTCACATAAACCTTGTTGACAAACCCGAAAGTAAACCAGGACAACGAAAACGAGCCAGTGTTTTTTGATCCTCATGCTCTGATACCATATTGGAGCGGAGGAAGGGAGAAAATGACTGGCCACAAGGTTGTGCGGATTCAACTATGAAGCCAACAAGAACGTGCAAACATAAAATACTCCAAAACTCAGAAATGTGCAAGGCAAAATCCTCAATCCCATACATTGTTTAATATCAGAGAGCATACAAATAGGAGTGGGGTGTGTAACTCTCCCACAAAGGTAGCCATCAAGAAGTGGGAGTTACATACCTGGAATAGCTAGTCAAATGTAACTCCTATGACGCTCTATGACATGCGTAAGACAATAATGACACCTTAGGACACCTAAGCATGATGAATCACCTATGTGGAGGAATCCCATGAACATAAAATAAATACATGGAAAATAACATACACCAACAAAGTCTTCCTGTGAAGGCTGCATATTTTTCTTATCTCTAGATGTGCAAAGAACATTGCATTTCCCTGTAATCACATTCTTTAGAACATAAAAGATTAGAAGTTCTAAATTTTAGAGTACCTATACTTAGTGAAAGAAAGTAGTGCATCCTGAACCAAATACACAAAATGGATACAGATAAGAAAGGCATGCCCCGCAAGATCCAATAACTTTGGCGATTTTTATATATCAATATGAAAGGATGAATATTATATTTGAAGATATGTTTACTTTTTTAGTGTTCAACTCCAATTGTGTCTTCAAGATCTATTGCTTTTAGTTTACAATTTGTGGAGATGGAGAAATTCAAATATGATTTCCATTGGAAACTTTGAATAATGAATGTATTTTGGCCCATCCTTCATACTTATCTGCTCACCATTTGAATTGTTTGAATAATGGTGGATGGAAATGGATTTTTTTTTTCTTAATATCATAGGTTTATTGGTTTCGAAATATCTTAGATTTGAGCTTATTTTTGGTGTTGGAAAATTGCCTTCACCTCTCATTTTAGTTATCCATCTTATAGTTTTAATTGTTTCTTTTCTAATCTATAAAAGTATATTGCAATGGCTTACAAGTTCTTACACATGATGATAAACAGGGGAAAAAATTGATGACTTACACAGTCCTTGAAATGTAAGCATGACTCATTTTGTACTAGCGATTGGCATGGGTATGCCCTAGGCCCATGTTTAAGGCACCCGTGGCTCATCATAAAATCGATGAAGGAGTTATTTTCCTTCAAATATGTGGTACACTATACCTCATTCAACTCCTATGTTAAAATGTAGTAATATGGATTAACAAGGTCTAAATTATCCGACCTGGTCATGATGTCTAAACCCAGGAATGGAAAAATTGAATAATATATAAGGTAAATGAAAATAAATCCTTCATATTACCTTATTTATACACCAATTTGTACTTCTTGCCACCTTTATGTAATACACATAAATGTTTCTCATCTATGAAGTGTTTCTTTATGGTGTCTTTATTTCTACTGATCTATAATTCTACTGACCATGTGGATAATGAATATGTGAAATTCCATATACCTTGCCAAGGTTCTTTGCTGCAAGTATTTTACTTCCATTGCTTCCTTTTTTGAGACTAATTTTGTAAAGTAGTCATTTAAAAGAATAAAAAGATACTTTTTTGGTTCCCTGAATCCTCAAAATATATATAATTCATGAGAAGTTTTGTTCTAGCTATTGGCATTTTCATACACTAGGTCCATCTTTCATATGCCTATGCAAGCCTTAGTCATGATTTAAAGGTTATATTCCTCCATCAGTTTATTCACTACTAAAGTAATGTTCAAAGTTAGGGAAAAACAAATTCTAAAACAAGGCAGTGTTGATGGTGAATCACAGCACCCCTGAATGTCTGCAACTCGATGGGTTGAGACTCTCAGTGTGATTGCATAACATGGAGATTTTCCCAAGTGTGGGAGCTTGTGAATCGGGAAAGCTCTCCGGTTGAAGGCCGGTTCCTATTTCTCTATTCAGATGCACACATAAAATGTAGAGGGTTTACTCAAAAACCTAATCTAACTTGACAAGGAGACAGGGTAAGGAGATGCATAAAATAAACTTAAACTAACAAAGGCGATGCACTGAGAAATGAAGAACACCTATCTTGCCAATAAACACAAACCATTAAAATGCATTGCAAGATCATGCATAGATAACCAAATTTGCAGTGAAAGATTAGGAGGATGCAAATGAACATAGAGAGGGTTGATAATCATCCACAGACATGCATTATTTTCCCCAAAGATTGATACAATACACTACAAAATTCCAAGAGGCAAAGTTGCATTACATTTTTAGGTGGGAGGTTTGAACTCCACAAATTCGCCTGCCAAAGAGAAGAAGGGAGGGGCAAAACAAGAATGTCCAACCTTTAGAACGAAGCCCCTCCTTACAATTTATAGGAAGAATGAGAGAGGGAAGAGAGAGGAATTCTAAATCTACCCCAACCACCTCCAGATTGTATTTAATTCATCTCATTATGGCGGTAGGTGAGAACCCTAGCAAACCTAAAAAATAGTGAATTGTATTTTACATTTTTGAAGAACTTTTTCTCACCTAATTAAAGATATCTATTTTCATTTGGATAGAGGACCTTGTAAGCTTTCTAAAAAGTCCAACCGTGTGTGAATTCGAGCCCCGTATGAAAAGTTGTGGCCATTTGAATATCTGTGTCAGGGTTTGCTTTCTGTCAGGTTTGGGGTGTCAATGCTCAAAATGTTGCGCCTCCTGAAGGTACGCCTTAGCGCACCCATCCTCATGTCAAAATACTCTTAATTGCACCATAGGTGCTGAAAATGTGGTGTCGACATTTTCTGATTTGAGCCTCCAACCTGCGCTAGGGCGCAACTTTTTGCATGTCGACATTTTCTGATCTGCGCCTCCAACTTGCGCCAAGGCGCAAATTTTTGCATGTCGATATTTTCTGATCTGCGCCTCCAACCTGTACCAGGGCGCAACTTTTTGCATGTTGAAATTTTCTGATATGTGCCTCCAACCTGCGCCAGGGAGAAACTTTTTGCATGTCAACATTTTCTGATCTACACCTCCGACCTGCACCAGAGGTGGTTGATGATGCAATAAATGTCAGGTTTTGAGTTTCTTTGATTTCCATATTCTTCTATTTTTCTATATTTACCCAGGGAGGGAGATACATACAACTATTTGGTGACTCAACGGGATCACCTGCCTGCTAGGTAGAAGATCAGTGGCCTTTTAGCAATCCATTAGGCATGGAGTCATAAGCAATAACTTGAAACCAACCTGATATCTAATCCTGAGCTGGATACCACAACTCCTTCTCCGAGAGCACGCTGAACTGTAGAAATTCAACTTGAGAGCAAAAAAACCTGTGTCTGAAGAACTTAGGGAAATTGAAACCTAACTACAACAAGATGATGTGCATACTGCACTTAGAGGAATTGAAATCTAGGTTAATATTTACAAGACTAAACCTTTTCCTTTTAGTAGCAATGTTTAAGATAGATTCCATTAACCGGAGTCGATAGTTCTTCTCCATCCAATGTAGATAATTGGAAGGCATTACTACTTTTACATCTCGTGACCATGTAGGGGCCACTCCAAATGGCATCAAACTTGGAATGCCTTCCTAGTTTTTCCCGATCTGCATCCCATTTCAGAACTAGGTCCCCTTCTTGGAAGATCTTTTCTCTTGCCTTCTTGTCAAACCATCTTTTTACTAAGGCACTGATCCTTCTCAATCATCTGAACTGCATGTTCTATGATTTCTTTCAATTCCATCAACTTTGCATACCTGGCCTCCATTGGTTCGAACTCAGACAACTCCAACTACTTTCATGAGCTCCAATGCTGGTAATTCTAATGATATAGACAATACTGGCCTCTTTCCCATAGACCAACTTATAAGGGAGAATTACCTGTAGACCTTTTTGGCGTTATCCTGTCAACCCACAATGCTGATTTTAGCTTGGTATGCCATGTCCTTTGGTTTTCATCCAGAGTCCTTCTGATGATTCTTAACAAATTCTTGCTCTTGGACTCTGCCTGTCCATTACCCTGCGGGTAATAATTTGAAGAGGCGCTCAAATCGATTCCATTCTTGATAGCCCATTCTGTAATCTTGGAACCTATGAATGCCAATGCATTGTCTGATATGATAGTGGCCGACACACCAAACCTGTTCACTATTCCTTCATAAAAGTCTAGTATGTTAGACTCATTTGCTTCTTTAAGTGCTATTGCTTCGGTCCACTTGGTGAAATAGTCCGTTGCCATGAGAATCCACTTGTGGTCTTAGCTTGAGTTTGGATTGTTGACACTGTTGTATATATCTTTTCCCCATTGCAGTAGATGGTAGGTCAAGCAAAATAATATGTGAAATCAAAGAAACTGCAAAGCCCGATGTTTATCTCGCGCCAGAGTGCGTATTTCTTAAAGAGTGTCTTATCCATGTAAATGGAGTGCACTGAACACTGTGGGCCAGGTTATACCCTGCGCTTCATTATCTTGAGAGCTTTTATGTCGACGGGAAAAAGGATCCTGCCAGAATCTGCATCGTGAAAAAGAGTCGTTGACACCCTGTAAATTTGATCTGTCACCAAGGCACCGGTTAAGGGCGCACAACAAAGGATGTCTTTCTTGACACGAAAACAGGATGCGCCAAGGCGCATATGGCAAAAGAGTGTCGACATGTAAACTGGATCTCACTCTTTACTTTGCACATTTCTGGAGGGCACAGGCCTATCAATAGGATGTCTGATCATGAAAAAGAGATGCAACAAGGCAGTAGGAAAATCATCAGTGTCTTGAAATTGTACCATCTTGTCAGCGCCTATGACTGTCACCTTTTTAGGACCTGCTTCAACATTGCTGAGCGCTGACAGGCCAATTGTTCAGATAATCCCTGACCACAGACTAGCTTAGATGGCCATAAATTTTCACAGGGATGCTCAGATTCCATGACACGAGTGATCCACCCTGGACGTTTCTCATTCAGATCCATGATTACGAAGGAAGTCCTCTGACTCCAACATGAGAGACCAACAATTGGATATTGTTGTAATTGGGACTAGGTGCTTGAATTTCTTAAAAATGCAAAATACAGTTCAAGGACATGCTTTTCAATGAAAGAGTACCTAGTTTCGTATTCCTCCAAGCCTTGACTGAAGAAAGCAACTTGTCAATCGGTAACCCCTCCTTTGAAACAATATGGCCTAGAAGTTTTCCTTTGTGAACCAAGAATATGCATTTTTGGGATTCAATGATACCCCAAATCTTCTACATCTCTGAAATACTTGCCTCTAAATTGTAAGGAGGGGCTTCTTTCTAAAGGTTTGGACATTGCTTGTTTTGCCCCTCAAGATAGTATCATAACTATCCCATCTAATCAATCCTGTGAATGCCATATCTTTTGCCCTCTAGAAAGTGGCTCCAGCATTTGATAGTGTAAATGGCATCATCTTGTAGAGAAAATAGGTGCCCCATGTCTGGTGGATGAAAGCTCGACCCTCTCAACTGTTCATCTTGTATCCTCCATAATCTGATTATACACTGCAATTTTTGTTATCTATGAGAGAGAATCTCTGCATTGCATTTACAACTGGCAATATGTGTTCCATTGGCAAGATAAATGTTTAATGGTCATTCCTCGAGTGCATGCCCTATCGTTAGTTCTAGGATTTCCACACACAACCTAATTTATGCACTCCTCCTCCTACCCAGTCTCCAAGTTGGCAAGTTAGATTGAGTGTTTGATCGAGAATATAATGCTTGTCTCTATTAGCTTGTTTGGATGTGTGCGTCTGAACAGAGGCTCAATGTGAGGGTTGACCGGCCTATGCATCTGCATGATGAGCTTAGCATCTGGATTCAATTCTATGGTATGTTGTCCCACACTTCGGATTGAATCCTCTCAAGTCTCCATAGCTCTATGCGAATGACATACTGGAGAGTCTTGGCAACCCTGTATCGAGTTGCAGATTTCTCCTGCTCAGGGGCTACTGTGATTCACCAATTTGAAGTAGTTTTGGCTTCGCCTAATCAGAGTGGGACTCTAAGAGGTCATCTCTCATAACCTGTATGTTGAAGGAATTTTCCTTACGAAACTGGTCATTAGGACTGAAGATAGAATTGCAATGTTACTACAACCCTTGGGAAGCTTGTTTGTCTTTCCAGGTTGAACTACTTGAAATGGTATTACTGCTCAAGTCTATCTTAATTCCTTGCTCGAGAATTCAAGCCTCTTCTTTCAAAAATTTCACCAGTCTGATAGATCGTTCTCAAACACCTGCCAACTTGTGTTATTATCTGGCATTGCTAGCCTCACAATCACATGGATATGTGGCTGTGTTTTTTCCCTTTTGATGGTGTCAACCACATCAAATGTCACTCCAACTGTTGCGAGCCTATCTGCGGTTTCATTTTTTTCCCTAGGTATGGACATAATGTTGAAATCTTCAAAATCCTCAATGAGTTCCAATACCCTATTCTTGTAGTTTTTCAGCAGGTCATTCTTTGTAGCATGTTGTCCCCTGACTTGGTTGATGATTATCTCGCTATCCCCGAACACTTACAAGTTCTTTACGCCCTTTTTCCTGGCTCAATGAAGTACATGAATCAAAGTCTCATATTCAGTTGTGTTGTTTGAACAGGAGAACTGGAAATGAAAAGCTGAAAAATATTTGATGTCTTGTGGTGAAATCAACATTACACCACCTCCAACACCTTGTCTACTTCTCGAACCATCGAAAAATAGTTGCCAAACTTCATTTTCATCCTTTTGTTTAGGCTAAATGATGTCGAGAATGGGTGAATTTTCTTCGTGTACACAATACACGCCCAATTTAGATTCTTCAATTTCCTTATATGGGTCAAATTCATGACTCTTGTTTTCCCATTCATCCAAAGTCAAATCAGGAATTCCCTTGACCTTAGTACCTATTTCTAGATCATTTGAACACTCCTCCTAATCAAAGGTTGAGAAATTTGCATTGATAGGACTTGGCACATGAGGCTCAATATGGAAATTGGAAATTAGTTCCGACCTGATTATTGCTTTGGCCCCATACCTCATCCTGAAAATCATGTGTGACCAATCTACAGATAAATACCCACCGATTTTTGCAGTGAAGTGTCTTGATAGACACAATACAAAGAGTGACGAAAGTTCAATCACAGACACATCTTACAAAACTATAACATTAGGATAGTCATGTAGTGTTAGGCTTAACCCTATTATGACCCCAGATGTTTGAATTGTTGTTCCATCCAGCTGTACTACTCCTTTCAACACTGGCTCATACTTCAGACCCAATTGATCCACTATTTGCTTCGGCATCACTGAACTACTTGCCCTTGAATCTATCACGTAGTTGTGTACCAAGTGGTTTCCAACAACCAATGACACATAGAATGGTGGAGGCTTAAAAGTCTTGCTTGGTTGACCCCCACTCGGTTGCACTACATTAGTGAGAACTTTCTCCTAACCCTGGTTTGATACATTCGAGGAAGACCAATTAGCCATTGCAGCTTGCAATAAATCTCGTTACCCTAAGATTGTTGGTGATTCCCACATGGAATATTCACAGTTGTCTTCTTCATTTGATCGATGATGTTGAAAGGGGATGATCTGTCTTTTTGCTGTCCCTTACTTGGCGCAACCTTTTCTGGAGCTTGAACAAGTGCATGTGTTGCTACAATAGGTACCTTAGCCTAATTTTGCACATTTGGTCTACTGACCCCTTGTTGTGTAGGAGTGGGCTGAGAAAAAATTGGATTAGATGGTTTCCACCATTCTATGCTTCTCTTCTTTGATCATGTGTTGATAGCCACACCTTGAAAAGGTTGTTGGTTAACTCCACAGAAGTCTTCTGTTTGCCAATTGGCCAATGTGGTTTCTATTGGAGGTACTTCTTGTTGTGTTTATTACTACTAATTCCCTGCTTGGCTTGGTTCTTGAGACATGCCAATGGTTTGCACCATCAAGGCTTGATTTAGTGAACCATTGAAACACGTTGACTGATTGTGAGGTAGATTGTAAGGGTAAGACTAGTCGTACTCCTATGCCATGTTATTTTTTGTTGGAACCAAGGCTCTTGAGGATGTCGTTGCATTTGGATCATATGGTTGAAATGGCATGATAGCTTGAGGTTGTCCCTGGTTTTGGTTTTGATTTGCAGCCTGAGCTGGTGGTCTATTTTGTTGGTATGGGGGCCTAGCCTGGTACTACGCTTGACGCTGATATGGTCTAGTAGTTTGAGCTTGTTGTCTTTTGATAGTCACCAGCTCATTTCCAAGGTTATGCAGTTGTTTCATAACCTTCTGCAATTCCTTTGAAGTATTTGAATAAGTCGATGCCTCATTATTGCTTTGATTTATAGGAGTTGGAATGGGATTCAACTCTGGTGCTTGATTGGTTGTAGGATTTCCCATATCCGGATAGAGAGGCATTAGTGGCCTCGGTGCAAGCTTGTCAGCTTGGATCAAATAGTTCTCTGCACTGATAGCTATGTCATAGGCCCCTGGTAGTGTTGTCCCTCCCATTGATTGGATCATCATGGCTATGTCTAAATTTATAGCCTTTAAGAAATAAAGGAATGCGCCTTCAATGATTGGTCTAATAGCTATTGGAATCCTATCCCATGTCTGTTGGAATCTGAAGTTGAAATCTATCATTTGTTCGTTAGGAGCTCTTTTGATTGTTGTCAGTTGTTCTAATAAAGACAAATTGTCTTTCCTCTCCTTGAATTAGTTACAAAGAGCTGAACAAAGTTGGTTCCAATTTGTAATAGACCCTATTGCTAGGCTCCTAAACCACTGTAAGGCTTTACCTTTAAAATATGAAGCCAACAACTTGACTACAACATCCATTTCATTTATTTCATGGATTACACATGCATTGGAAATATCTTGGATGTGGTCAATAGGAGTAGTATGATTTTCTCCTGTGAAATAGGGGATATTCTTTAGCGTTGCAACCGGAACCCGATTCTGAGCATTTAGGGCGAGTGGACTACTACCCGTGAAATTGACAAAGGGGTTCAGTGGTAGATGTGCCATTATGATTTGCCTAAGAACCCTGTTTAATGTGAGAAAAGGTCTACTAGGTGGAGGTGTAGAAAAATTCGGGTTAGGTGGAGATGGTGATATTTATGGTCCTCTTGCTCTCCTTCCTCTACCTAGTGATAGTTGCAAGTAGACAAATAGCCCTTCTTCTCAAGTATCAGACCTAGTTCTAATTATTCTCATGTGCCTAAGAAACTTTTGTTGCTACACCGCTGAATTCTATCCCTTCGGAGTCGCTAGATGTGTTAGAGAATGAGCCTCAAAAGGCTAGATTCTGCCAAGTTACACACCAAACCTGACAATATTAAAAATAGAATTTAAAACTTTGAAGGACCCAGAAGATACAGTTCTTCAATTCAGTTATCGGGTATTGTTGTGCAACTACTGATCCCCGAAAGGTACATGTGAAACTCAGGTCACACAAGGCAACTTACAAAACCTAAAATACACCGTGTCAGAACTTGGGACATGCTCAACACCTGGGAAAACCCAAAATACTAAAAACCATGAAATTTTGAAAGTCAAAATCTCAAAAATATAAGAATAACCTTTTGAATATTACCCCTAGATCTATCAAATGGTAAATTTTTTACTTGTTTTGAGCAAGTTAAGCCCTTGAAAATCGATATCAGAGTTCAGCTTGGAAGGTGAAAAAAATCCAAAATTGTAAAACTTGCAATTTGTAAGTCCAAATTTCTTGAAAATTCCTTCAAATCCTATGGAATGACCTCTTGGTCCCACCGGGTGTGTAAAAAATATTAATGGTGAATCACAGCACCCATGAATGTCTACAACTCGATGGATTGAGACTCTCAGTGTGATTACATAACATGGAGCTTTTCCCAAGTGTGGGACCTTGCAAATCGGGAAAGCTCTCTGGATGAAGGCCGGTTCCTATTCCTCTGTTCAGATGCACACATAAAATGCAGAGGGTTTACTCAAACACCGAATCTAAATTACCAAGGATATAGGGTAAGAAGATGCATAAAATAAACTTAAATTAACAAAGACGATGCACCGAGGAATGAAGAACACCTGTCTTGCCAATAAACACAAACTGTTAAAATGCAATGCAAGATTATGCATAGATAACCAAATTTGCAGTGAAAGATTAGGAGGATGCAAATGAACACAGAGAGGGTTGAGAATCATCCACAGACATGCATTATTTTCTCCAAATATTGATACAATACACTACAAAATGCTAAGAGGCAAAGTTGCATTACAATTTTAGGTGGGAGGTTTGAACTCCACAAATTCGCCTGCCAAAGAGAAGAAGGGAACGACAAAACAAGAATTTCCAACCTTTAGAAAGAAGCCCCTCCTTACAATTTATAGAAAGAATGAGAGAGGGAAGAGAGTGGAATTCCAAATCTACCCCAACCACCTCCAAATTGTATTTTATTCATCTCATTATGGCGCTAGGTGAGAACCCTAGTAAACCCAAATAATGGCGAATTGTATTTTGCATTTTTGAAGAACTTGTTCCCACCCAATTAAAGGGGAAAATAAAGAATGTCCAACATTTAGAAAAAATCCCCTCCTTAAAATTTATAGGACAAAGGACCTTGTAAGCCTTCCGAAAAGTCCAACCTTGCATGAATTCGAGCTCCCTATGAAAGTTATGGCCATTTGAATATCTGCATCAGGGTTTGCTTTCTGTCAGGTTCGGGGTGTCAATGCTCAAAATGTTGCACCTCTTGAAGGTGTCCCTTGGCGAACCCATCCTCATGTCAACATACTCTTAAGTGTGACATAGGCACTGAAAATATGGTGTCGACATTTTCTTATCTGCGCCTCCAACCTGCACCAAGGCGCAACTTTTTACATGTCGACATTTTCTGATCTGCACCTCCAACCTATGCTAGGGTGTAAATTTTTTCATGTCGACATTTTCTAACCTGCGCCTCCAACCTGTGCCAGGGCACAATTTTTTTCCTGTCGACATTTTCTAATTTACACCTCCAACCTGCGCCAGAGGTGGTTGGTGACGCAATAAATGTCGAGTTCTGAGTTTCTTTGATTTCCATATTCTTTTTTTTGTCTATATTTATACAAGGAGGGAGATATATACAATAGGCAGATTGCAGATAGTTAAATACTTAAAATTTTGAACGTAAAACCAATTTAAAAAAACACCAACATTCGGTTGTAGAATCTCTTGAGTTGCATAAATAATCACTTCATGTCAATCAAAGAGCATTGACAGGCTGTAGGCCATTTTTTTTAATTTGCAACGGCTATCAATTCTTTTTACAAATAATATATAATTAAAATTTAAAAAAAGGCCTACAACCTGTCAATTTTTAGGCTTATCGCTAGTGCTACCACTTGCCACCATTTGCGGACCTTGGAAAGTTTGTTTTTGAATGTTTTCCTAAACGATTCCTCAACTCCTCCCATGAACTTATACGTGTTTAATAATTTATCCTTGTTGTGTTGAATATTCTAATTTTTAACCTTAGAACTAATTACTTTGTTAACTCCATGAAAACATTTTGGTGATTTCACATAACTATATTTTTCAACTTGTTAGACAATTGTCTATTTTTGTCAATTATTTGAAGGAAAATGCAGTGTGGCACGTATATTATCAATGTAATGTATTTTAGAGATATCTCAATAAGTACAACCTTGTTGATCAATACCTCAATGTCCATATTTACTTTTTGAAATTACAACACTTCTATTTTGTGGGATAGAACATCCAACAATCTTAGGAGAAATCACTTATACATATTGCAAGAATCAACATCATGTGTCAAGAAGATACAGTAGTTAAATTTGGTAACCACAAAACATTGTTTCTCATATGGTTGTGTCATCTTTATCAACCATTATCCCAACCCATTCTCCACATTTTCCCAAGAAACAAAAGATAGCATCCACAAGAGTTTTCCTTCTAGATTTTTAGTTGACATCACCTCCTCATTGTTGTGATGCTCTCTATTTATGAGGACTTTATAGTGGTCAACATCGAGACCCACATCAGTGTTACATCATAGTAATGTCATTACGGTCATTAAACGGTGTTGTAGAAAACCATAGATGACAACAATATAAAATAGAGGAATCTTCCCACATGAAGGTGTCTCTGAGAAATCCACACCTTATGGACAATAGTGATAAGGCTTTACATTAATGACCAAATGAATTTGAGCCACTATTTTCTATGATGCTCAAATTTATGGCATTCTCCACTTGGTTGCAGTCACAAAGATAAGGTTTTACCCCATAGTCTCTTTGTTTCCATTTATTTGGGCCTTCAAATGATTCAAGTGAGATACTCATATAATGGTATATTAGTTTCCTACTTTCCATTATAATGGATCGTATGTAATTTGTATGTGATTATATGGAAACCATAAACAAAGGATGTAATTATCACATTTGTATTCTTATTAAAAAAAAAGTTTCCTTTACGTTTATCCACTACATCCAGGTATCTTTTTAATTCCTCTATCTCTCATCAATTTTCTCACCATTTGAACATCACTCCACATTGTGTACTTCTACCTTGATGATTGATAAAAGAACATAAATTGTAACCTTTAGTCATGCAAGTTTAGCTAATGATGTATTTACCACCCTCATTAGCTAAACTTGCACGACTAAAATACTAATAATAAAATGAATCTTAGATGGTCACGGTATGTTCTATGAGACCACATCTCTTTTAGGTGTTATGTTAAAGGGTTGGCCTCCATAGTATATGATTCCACAAATTTCATACATTTTCAATTACATTTAGAGGGATGTCTATTGGTTGTTCTAAATCTATCATTTCAGAGCATTCCGCTTCTAAAATTACGTTCTCTCTTAGAAAAAAACATAGGTTGTTCCTTTGTACAATTAATCATGACTTAAATTCCCCCCACTATTCTCTCCCATACCTTTAATTATTTTTCCCCCTTACCCTTCACCTTCTGTGCCACCCTTCTTCCGCGACATATTTTTTGCCTCCATATATTCGAATTCTATGGCACATACCTTTCGGCATCTCCATTGCACAACCCACGTGTGATTCCTAGTTTATGTAATGCCCACATTTTGCATACATAAATACAACAGTAAAATACAAGGATAATTGTTTTTTACTTAAATTGCTCACTACACAACGCCACAAAGGCTCCAAGCAAGGAAAAATTGATAACACATATGACACATACATAATCCATTGACCTACATAGACACATGACAACACCATATATATGTCGATGCCAGACCTTCCCCAATGAATGAATGCTAGAAATAACCCAAACACAAGAAAAGGGACTTAAGGATTGGAAATCCCACAACACATCATTTCCATGATTACATCTTAGTAATGATTAACATTCCAAGAACATTTTTATATTAGGGTGATTTTATCCATTTTCCATATACAGATTTTGCAATTCATTTCACATTCAACTTATTGTTCGACCATTTAGTTTTTCGCTTTATCCCTTATGACAATCTCCATAACTTGCATAATTAAATTCCATATTTCTAATTACCTAAAAAGTTCCTAATTTTATCGTTTTTATGTTGAAGGTTTGTTTTCTCAAAATATGTTTAGTTGACATTTAATTTTACCCTCATTATGCAAGGGGACCAACCAGAAGTTGTCGAGGGAAAATAATACACATCAAAGGAGGTGAAGGTTCAAATTTCTCTTTCTTATAAACTTCCTTCCATTTGAAGCACATTTGTTTCCATACTAAGTTTTTTTAAGTATCAATTTTAGTTTGATTCAGTTAAGTGTTTACAAGACATAATTTTAATTTTATCTTGGTTTTAGTGGACTCTAAACTAGCTCAAAGGCCTAGTCCCACCAAGAATCAATTTGAATCCTTTATTAACAAAAATTCAATGCCTAAATCATGCATAAGGACTTCAAGTGAATTTTTGTTCCTAAAACATTATCACACCTACTATTGTTTCTCATTTCATTTACAATGTTTGCTAGGTCTCTTTTTTTAGTGTCACATTATAACATAAAGATTTACTAAAGTACTTATTTACCATTTTGAGTAAGTATATGATTGGAAGCATTATAAATACCCACAAATCCCAAGTTAACCTCCTAATCAACCGAGGTTTGGTTTAATTCCTACTGTGCCTAATGATCTACACCTCAACTAGAAAAAAGGGTTAAGGTGAAATGACATGCTTATGATAGATCACCTTCATGAAAGACCAAGGTGATATGTTGATAGAAACCAAGGTAACACATTTAACTGAGAGGAACTCAGGAGTTAATTAACATGATTTTAAGACCTAGAACAAGTATTTCACGATCTCCATTTATGTCATCTAGATCAAACAGGGACTTCACTCACTAATGAAATTAATTTCTAGATCTAATCTTGTAAGATCTGGTAATCCAAAAGGATACTAAGGGAGTATTAGCTCTACTTACCCCACAGATGGTAAGGTTACACTGCATAGTCGTTGCTTCAAAGAAGGACTGATAAGGTGACTTCCAAGGCAGTCTTGACCACTCAACATGGTGTTGGGCCTTAAGAGAGGACATTCTCCTCATGGTTAGCCAACTAGAAGAAACCACATACTTTGGATAAAGTTGGACCATGTCATTTCTAAAATATGGGTTCATGGAAATGTCACTAAACATAACGACTATGACAGTAAACTCCAACTAGGGGTTTTATTTACCTAACCTAGGATGTGCCATCAAGTATAAGGTTTAATTTTATTCTATGGTTTCAATTTTTTTCCACGCTACAAAGGATCAAAAACATTAAAACAAGTTATGCACAGATCACATACCAGGGTTGAGTGATCTGAAAACATGTGTTGTATTTTTTTCACTTTTAAAAGTTTCCAAAGATCGTGATTTTCTTAACCAATTTTAAGTATTCTAAACTCCAAAAATTGATTAAATTCTAATTATTATGCATCCATAGAAGTTCAGAAAACTTGTGTAGCAAATAAATAATCAGAAAAGTGAAAACACTCAGATAACAAATGAGATTGTTTACGGGGTTCAGAAATTCCTATGTCCCCGGGTTCGGATTGAACCGATCCATTAATAATATTGAAATGTAAGTACAATAACTCTTACAAACAACCAATAATGAATCAAAACCTGTAAATGAGTTGATCAATGTCCAAAGAACTCTGAAAAACAGTAGAAACTGTCCCAAGAACGATCCGTGTCTCCTACAGTGTTTTCACAATGTGATCTCCCTGTAAATGTGTTAGAAAAACACCTACAAATGGAGATTTAAAAAAATTCTATGAAAAAGAATCATATATCTGAGATCATCTCTGAATTCTGAACATTTTTCATGTTTACACCAAGTCACAATTTGGACCAGAAGTGCATTGAAATTCGTGTTTTCCAACTAGCTGTCTTGTAGATCCCTATTAAAATCTTCATTCAAAGCTTCCAAAAATAGGATAAAACTCAACAAAAAATATAAAATCTTACCTTTTTGGAATTTTCTAAAAATTTCCTTCATTTCATCTTTTTACTCCGAGTGCCCAATCTGAGTGCAAGGCCTTCAAAAATGGTGTTTTCTGAAAATGCCTCCTCTTCCTCCTTTACACAGAGTACAGAGCTCTATTTATATAGGCGAGCTCATTTCTATCCCATCTGAGATAGGCGGCGGGTTGGTTGGTGTGATGTGTTTGAGATCTAAGAGGCTGGGTGTTCAAATCCCGGTGGTGCTATTCTTTTGGCGGATTTGCATTTGTTAATCCCACATTGTGGGCACGCTCAAAGAGGAAAGCATTTAATAATGCTAAAGTTGCGGGTCTTGGATTGGCTTTTGAGCCACCTTATGCTGCGCATTGTGGGTTTGGTTGGCCAATGTTGTTTGACCGTATATAATACCAAGGATAATGTTTGAATTAAATGTGTGGCACTTATCATATAAGGCATGGCAAATACATGAAATGCCTGGGAAATGTAATATGGATTTGGATTAAATGCATGGAATATGGAAAGTGGACTTACCAAGTAAATATAATTTTGACCCATGTAATGTGGTATGGAAATAATTAACTCGATCAATAATATATATTCCACTTGTCATCTCCCGATAGGCAATTCAATCGAATTCGATGAGTGGTGGAAAGCCATGTGGTGGCTTGTGGACCCACCACGTTGGCGATAATACCATAGTCCACACGGCGGTCGGGCTCTCCTCCATAATAAAAGTTGAGCCTCTTGTTCCTTTGCACAATTTTTACGCTCGTTGAAGACCGGTGATCGAAAACAAACAAACAACTCCCTTTTTCCTTTTTGCCACGTGTCGCAGTGCCATTGGTCCAATATTGACCAGTTGACCAGAGCTAACTTTCTCATTGTCCAAACTTTGACCGAACATAACTAGAGCTCCCGATGTCTGTTTGTCACGTTCTCACAGTCATTGGAAATCTCTCAAGATGATCTTCTACATTGACACCATTTAGGGATGTTTAGGGAACGTTTTAAAAATGATCCCCTGATCACACCTCCCCACGAGAAAGGCTTTTTGTCCACAAAAAGTTGTGTATCAACCCACAAAAACATGCTATCTCTTCCTGCATTGCACAAACACATACAAGAACCCAAAATAACATTTAGGTTAAATAAAATACAAATAGTTTATTAGCTAGTCACATAACCAATCAGATAATAACACCCAATTAAGCTAGTGTTCAACTGAAACGCTGCAATACTGTCAACTCTACGCACAACTGTGAACTTTCATACCCCATTATAATGCCATCACAATTAACTGACCAGATAATAACACCCATTCTATTACGGAAAGATAGTGTTCAACTGTCACTTTGTGATATGGCCGATTACCAAAAATTACAATTCCATAACACAGATCAATATACAAGACATCTAAACTACCCACAATTAGGCTAGTGACCACTGCCCATCTGAAATTGTAACAACTACAAGTATTCACTATCAAAATATAATAGACTGTCAACGCCCAAAAATAGCTATAGTGAACAATTGAATCAACATGAATATGCCAAAACACTGTATCGCCATCACAAATAATAACTCAGATAATAACACCCATCTATAACGGAAGCTAGTGTTCAACTGACACTTTGTGATTATGCTGATTACAACTGCAGTTTTAAATTTAGACATTACTGATGCCTATCCCTGCATACCATTTTCAACAATGGAACTAACCAATATGAGAAAACAAAACATGAGTATGATTAACCTATCACTCAAATCTTCTCTTCAGTTTTTTCCATTCATTTTCAAAGCTTAAATACAACTTAGGAACAAATCCT